>CAAKHF010001434.1:36067-46869 GCA_901007745.1 Hippocampus kuda | reverse complement strand
CTATGCAGGAGACTCGGTGTTCTTGGCGGATGAGCAGGAGAGACGAGAATATGTGCTGAATGAACAAGGAGTCATCTACAGAGGAAGTTCAAATTACATTTCACCTCTCAACTGGGACTTTGGACAGGTATGTCAAAGACACGCACGCATACGGGTCCGAAACCGAGATCATTTGTATTGAGTGTGAATCTCAACCAGTCCTCCTTGCCTCTTCCTTCCTTCCTGTGCAGTTTGAAGACGACATGGTTGATATTTGCCTCAACATCCTGGACAGGAATCTGAACTACAGAAAGAACCCCGCCGGCGATCTGGCCTCCCGCAGCGACCCGGTCTATGTGGGCCGCGTGATCAGTGCCATGGTAGGTCTGGGACAGGTAGAGGCGGCCGGATCTGGACCGAATGTGCTGATGCGGTGCTCTCGCACGGTTAGATCAACAGTCCGGACGACAAAGGTGTCGTGATGGGCAACTGGTCGGATTCCTTTGAGGGCGGCCTGTCGCCGTCCCACTGGAGCGGCAGCCATGACATCCTCTCCATGTGGAAGGACAACAACTTCCAGACGGTCAAGTACGGCCAGTGCTGGGTCTTTGCCGGCGTCATGTGTTCAGGTAATATCACCGCTACCGACATATGGAACGGAGTTTGCCGGAGAGCTTCTTCAAGCTTGGCCCGGTTGGCCGACATGTTGCACCCTTGCTGAAATCCGTTTGGGTTTTCCCTCAGTCATGCGTCTGCTGGGCGTTCCCACCCGCGTGGTCTCTAACTTCGTGTCGGCCCACGACACGGACGCCAACCTTACCATCGACGTCTACCACGCCGACGAGGGGGCCAGGCACAAAGAGTCCAACGACAGTATCTGGTCAGTGGGGGTGTGGCGTTGTCGTGTGGTGTGTTTCTGTTGTGTGTTATCCTGAGTTCATGAAAACCAACAACACAACTAAAACTAGCATTGGAAGACATTTCATCCATCCATTTTCTGATCCGCTTGATCCTCACAAGGGTCTCGGGGCGAGCTGGAACCTCTCCCAGCAGTATTCGGGCAGTAGGTGGGGCACCCTGAACTGGTTGCCAGCCAATCTCAGGGCACACAGAGACAAACAACCATCCGCGCTCACACTCACACCTAGGGAGAATTTAGAGTGTTCAATCAGCCTGCCATGCATGTTTTTAGAATGTGGGAGGAAACCGGAGCACCCGGAGAAAACCCACGCAGGCCCTGTGAGAACATGCAAACTCCACACAGGCAGGCAGGAGCTGGAATTGAACCCAGAACCTCTGCAACTGTGAGGTCGACGCGCTAACCACTCGAGTACCGGGCCATCGGGGATTGATTAGTATGATTTATTTTGGACTTATAGATCGGCCGTTAGACGGAAGGTCAAGCAATCGTCCGGGGGTTGTGCTTCGTTTACTGTGCTGCCTAGAATGACATCATCCAACGCAGCCATTAAAAAAAGCCTCACCAAAGAGAGAGAGAACACACACACACACCTGTGCTCAGTGTAAAATTTTCTGTAGCTCTGTGCGCGGGTACGTATTGTATGGCCTAAAAGGCTGCTGTCCCCTCAGGAACTATCACGTGTGGGTTGAGTCGTGGATGAAGCGTCCTGACCTGAAGGCCAACGGCAAATATGACGGCTGGCAGGTTCTGGATGCTACGCCGCAGGAGGCCAGTGATGGTCAGGCCACAGTGTTGTCGTCTTTGGTGTCAACCTCGGCATCGTCTCACTGAACCTCGATGCCGTCCTCGATCTCGTGCGAGGCGTACAAAAGAATTGGGACGCGCTTCTCCATCAGTGCACTGACTCGAGTGACACGTTTTCACGCCGTCCCAGTTCTTTTGTCATCATACTGAAGATTCTGTTCCTCTTCGTCTTCCCTCTTCCTGCTGTCTTGTTGACTTACAAACCTTGTTCACTGGTTTTGTTTGGCTAAGGCTTGTACCAGTGCGGCCCCTCCTCTTTGGTGGCCATCTTTAACGGCGAGACCCAGCTTCCGTACGACGTCCCCTTCGTCTTCGCTGAGGTCAACGCGGACTGCGTCGACTGGCTGGTGAGGGGCAAGACAACGAGCCAATTGACATTTCGAAGTCGCGTTGCGCTCGTCGAATGGCGTGCATGTGTGCGCGTGTTCAGACGAAAGCTGACGGCACCGACGTGAAGATGTCCTCGGACACCAAGAGAGTCGGAAAGAGCATCTCCACCAAGGCTGTGGGCTACAACAAGCGCCTGGACATCACCAGGTCCTACAAGCACAAGGAGGGTGAGGATCATGGACACGTACGCAAGCCTGCGCGCATATCCCAGCCGCGCACACGGTTGACGCACAAATCTTGCTGCCGCGTTTCAGGCTCGGAAGAGGAGCGGGCTGTGTTCAGGTACGCCATCAGCGATGACAAAGACGGCGAGCCGGACAGCGTCACCCCGCAACCCCCCACACCGCCAACCCCGCCGCGCCCACTGCCGCAGCTCATCATACGACTTGTTGAGGTTTGGCTTCCTGCTGTTGCCTATCACGCTGCCGCTTTTTCATGACACGGATACGAGGGAGATTACTTTTTTTTTTTGTGGGGGCGGGGACAGACGTCGGTACCAGAGTACGGGAAGGACGTCCAGATGAAGCTGGTGATGAGCAGCGACAGCAGAGTGGAAAGGAAGCTCAACATCCGCATCACCGTGGATGGGATGCACTATAATGGCACTTTTGTCGCCACCATCCAGTCCGAAGTCAAGGAGGGGACGCTGCACCCTTTCCGAGGTCAAACTCTTAAAAACATCGTCTTTGTGTTCAAGTCCAACCCCAATTTATTTATTTTTTTTCTCGAGCAAACCACATCGAGTCATCTCAAATTTAAGCTCTTGCTGTGTGATTTTTTTTTTTTTTTGTAAATATAACTTTAAAAAATTCTGAGATCGATGATCAAAATCGTTTTTGTGGGGAGTCAAATTTGACAAGGGGTTAAAAAAAATTAACTAGAAATAAAGACAAAATAAAAGCATTTTCCACAAATTGCATCTCGTCATACCTCGATTTAAAGGTCTTAATGTGAGATTTCCGGATCTGCTTTGCTCTACAAATTCTGAAACTGACCATAACAATTTTTGGTGGCTCAAAATATATATATATTTTTTTTGCGACAAACCACAGCAAATTAAAGCCTGTGGCGATGGCTTTTTCAGTTCTGTAATGATTTTATCAATATGAGTATATATTTTGTCAATCTGGGCGTACTGACTCAATGACCAAAACATTTGTTTTTTTTGGCCTAATTTGACTAGTATCGGCTAAAAATATATTTTGCAACAAACCACATTGTATCATACCTCAAATTAAAAGTCCAGACAAGGGCTTTTTCAGTCCTGCAATGATTTTGTCAAAATGTCTTTATGAAGTGAGCAAAACATTTTTGGAGGGTCAATCTTGATGAGGAACAGGTAAAAAAAAAAAATTAAGACAAACCACCTCAAGCCTTACTCCAAATTAAAGGTCTTGATGAGAGCTTTTCAGATCTGTAATTATTTTGCTGATGCACTTTCTTACGATGACACATTGAGCAAAAACATGCTTTTTTTTCTTTTTCTTTTTTTTGGCTGGAAAATATTGTAGAGCTGACAATACCCATTGTGATCCCCGTGCGTTCGTACCTCAAGCACATGATGTACGCCGACAGCTTGAAGGTGTCGGCCGTGGTGACGGACAAGAAGTATCCTGACAAAAAGTACCTGGCGGAGGACGACGTGTTACTGCGTGACCCTCCCGTCACAGTCACTGTAAGTCCACCACACCAAACTTGCCTTTTCTCTTCACTTGTTTTGTTTAAAAACCAATAAAAGATGTTTTAACCATTCCATTAAGTCGGCATGTATTTCTCCTTTATGTGCCATCCTCGTTGTGGCAATACACAAAGACCAATTTTACACAAGACTTATTTAAAAAAAAAAAAGACAAGAATCCAGCTTTGCGCTTTTTTTCAAATTCTGACTCCTCCTTTGGCTTTGGGTGCAAATTGCGCCTTGATGCACGTTCTGACTTTACTGTCACTGGACAACGTGAAAGTCAAACACGAAAGCAGCGCAGCCGACTCGTCGCCATGTCACTCGGTGTGTCAGCGCTTACGTGCGTAAGAATACTACGGAGAAAAAAAAGGTGTTCTGAGTGTTTCCAGTTGTCATTCGGGGACCCGCTTTAAATGTTGATGAAAGAACTTGATTTTGCTTGTGTGGCAGGTTAACGGTTTTGTACGGCAGTACCAGGTGGCGTACGGAGAGGTGATCTTCATGAATCCCCTGCAGGAGACCCTAACGGGCATGACGCTGACCCTGTCGGGAAGCGGACTCTTGCGGAAGGAGATGGAATACAGGTAACAAAATCCCCGAGTAAGACCTCAGCCAAGGCCTCGCAGTCCTTTCAAGGACAAGGACAGTGCCTCAAAGTGAAATAAAATCAGCCCTTGACACCGACACAAAATTGGGTTGACATGCATCATAACAGGATGGACGAAAAAGTCTCAATGACGCCTGTCAGCGATAGGCCATTTTGGTTTGAAGCAGCCCTTTCAAACGCAAGAGGGAGCTCGTAGAACGTTCGAAAAAAGTCAGACCACGATCCCAGTTTCACCGATCCACACGGAATCTGATGACGTTACACACATAAAGCGACGCAATCATAATAACTGAATTGAATTAACTTTATCGTTCTTTTGTTCCCTCAGACTTCCCAACTTGTCTCCCAACAACCGCGTCCGCGTCCAGTTTGAGTTTGTCCCGTACAGGACAGGCATCAAGACACTGGCGGCTGACATCCATTCATCCATTTTTAAAGATTTCAAGGGCAGCTATGCAGTCAATGTCAGGCCGTGAATCATTCTCTTAAAAAAAAAAAAAAAACAATCTACTCATGCTCTCATCATGCTCATATGGAGCTTTTTTTTTTTTTTTAAATATAGGAGTTGATGCTTAATTTTATGTAACCGTGGTGCTTTTATATTTTGTTTTGGTTTTTTTTTTTTTTTCCCCCAAGTGCAACTTGAGCAGATCATACCCTGCTTGAAGTCTGGTGCTGTTCTATCGCAGATCTGTCGTTTTACACCAAACACAAGGTGTGTTTTGCTTTTTCTTTGGCTTTCTTTTTTGTGTTTTTAAGATGTCGCCACAAGAGGGTAGCAATATGGAATAAGAAACGGAGCTTGGTGTGACATTAGAAAGGGTCTGATTGCTTAGGGACAAGATGAGTGAGCACAATACAAAAATTACTGAAATTTTACTTCTTTTTGAGTGATTTACTTTTTGTTTTTTTGTTTTTTAAAACACTTGTACGACAGTCAAGAATGTTTTACGCCTGTACCTTGAATAAAGAGCTGAAAATGGCCATGATGATTGATTGATATGATCTTTCACTTGAGATGATTACCGGTACCTGTGGTAACCTCGATGTGGTAGAAGCACTTTTTTTTTTGTTTGATTGCGGATTGCCTTTTGTTCAATCAGATGCCTATTTTGTTGAAAATATTCCAAAAATCTCAAGTGACATTGTAGTAAGAACTACATGTGACCATTTTGTTGCATGAGAATCAGAAGATGATGACATGTTTATTTGGGATGTTACGTAATCGTATGAGGAAAACCTTCATCAAGGCCTTCAGGTGGGATTTGTTGTTCTTTCTTGTGATTTGATTGTTGACTTGCTTGCTGCATGAGTAGATAAGTTTTTCTCTTTTTTTTTACACTACCATATGAAGATATATAAAGTAAATAATCTTATATATGGCAAGTCTTACTTTAGATTTCAGGTGCCACTTTGAAGTTTAGTGAGGATAAAGCGGTTCGGAAGATGAATGAATGAATGATTAGTTCAGAAAGAAAAAAGTTATCGTATGAAGATATTTTGAGAACATATTTTTATAAGACATGTACGACTTGATGAGGTTTGTATAGCTATATGCAGTACTTTACATTGTAATTGATTTAAATAATGGCTTGCATTAGATAAGCGACTCGCCAGCTACTATTAAAGCTCAGTGAAGCTAATTTCAGGAAGAGATGGACCTAGAGTCAGGAAATTTTGAACATGTCTTGGCGACAAGAAAAAATGTTTGCGACCATTTAAAGTGTTGGCGAACGTCTCTCGGAGTCCGTCCTATTATGTTCAAATATTAAAACGTAAATTTTTCATAATTTGTCCCCTTGAACGCAGAACACGGTCGTATCAAGCAGTCCTGTTGCCCAGGAAACTTGAATGCAGCGTCCACCGGCCTACTCTGTCACGACTATCGTCATCCTCCCCGCTGACAAGTGAGCACAGCGGGCAGGAGAGTTCCGGACACGCCGCCCCCACTACCCTCCCCTCCACCGCATTTAGCACTAGCATCTCCAGCGCGACCACGACAAGACTAACAACCAAAAGGGAGAAAAGAAAAACAGGCCGTTGGAGGAATGACTGTGCCGCTTACGTCGGCGAGTTAAGGATATTTTCAAACGTTACGCGCCGCCCGCCAACTTTTGTCGTTGAATCCGCCATCTCGTCCGAAAGCCGGTAAGCTATAAGAGACCCCCCCCCACCTCACCTCTACCAAACATCCCCAACACGCCGGCCGGTTTGCCTTAGCTTCAGTCTTAGCCAAGCATTCGGAAGTGTGCTGGTTAGTGTAGCTTCCACCGTCCGTTTACATGAGTTTGTTAGCTTAGCTTCAGGAAGAAAACGCCGGTATTGGCTAGGCGCTAGCATGACATAACAGCTAACTCAAGCGTCGTCTTGTTTTATTTGCATTTTCGGGAATTAAAAAAAATGCAAGTAATCTGTTTAGTAAGTGACATTTCCCCCCCACCAATGTGTCCTCATAAATAACGAGTTTGATAACTGTCACGTTCCAGTTAATAGTCGGCCCAGTTTCAGTTCACCTAAACCAGGGGTGTCCAAAGTCGGTCCTTGAGGGCCGCTGTCCTGCCTGTTTTCCAGCTCTCCCAGGAGCAACACACCTGATTCACATCATCAGGATTGTTCTAATGTTGCTCCAGAGCTGGTTGATGAGCTGATCATTTGAATCATGTGTGTCACAGCTGGGAGAGCTGGAAAACAGGCAGGACAGCGGCCCTCCAGGACCGACTTTGGACACCCCTGACTTAAACCGAATGAACGGACTGTGGGTGGAAATAATATTCGAGAATGTTCCGCGGTGACACTGTTATTTTGTTATGTTGTAACAAATGTCCCATCGAAGTCAGTTGCCATGTGTGCCGAGCTTCTTATTCTCCGAAAAAATAGGAACGTCAGAATGACTTCGAAAACGAAAGTGAAGCAGTGGGCCGAGCTGAAACTAGCCGGCAATGAGTACTTCAAGGCCGGCCAGTACGGAGAGGCCACCCGCATCTACAGCCTGGCCATCAGCGAGCTACACAAGTCTAGTAAGTCTGCTTCCATGTCGACTGCCATACTTAATTTTATTTTAACTTACATTACGACTAATGAAGTAAAGTAACACATAGGAAGAAAATACTGCCAAGGGCTTTATGGGAGGCATTTTGGCCTCTTTCACATTACCTGTAAAAGTCGGCATTTTTCCCTACGTCCCATGAAGGCAGCAGCACATTTGTTGCGAGGAAGAATTCAAACACCGTACAAGTTTGCTACTTGCTTACCAAGTGTATCTACTACCTACCTAGCTAGGTGTATGCTGTAACATAAGGTGGCTTCGTTTCACACTCACTAATTCTCCGGGCTAAGAAAATATACGCTCTCATAGATTAGATAAATAATTCAACATGTCACATTTATGTTAATGTACAGGGGAAAGGAGCATAGTTGCAGACTGTCCACATTGAAAGGACTCATTAGTTTGCTGGGCATGATCTTCATCATGCCTCGGAAGCAAATGCTTTATTATGGCCGAAGTATTTTTGCTATATGCTGATTTCTGCATGTGTAGCAAAAACATATTCATGAGTAAAATGCAAGTTGGCACACACAGAAAAAAACAGAGTACTACTTACTTACCTTATTTGGCAGTATAAGATCAAAACGATCCCAAAGTCTTGAAGGCCGCTTTTTTTTTTTTTTTGGTAACTAACGCAACTAAGGTAGCAACTTCTCTCCTTCCAAACCAAACCCACATCGTTCCCTTTTTTGGTGGTGATTGTTAACTGAAGTTGGTGTCAAACCAAGGGCAGTAACCAATCCGTTTCGAGCTGTCCTTAACTCACCGTGACGTATGAAACTTTGAACGTCATCGGCCACGTGATACTTGCAGAATGAATTCCTTTGTATTAAGTCCAAACTGAGTGTTCTGTAGATATCCCTTGATTCCTGATATGTGGTCATGATTGTGCCTGCAGATCCAAAGAACGTGGAGGATTTGAGTGTGTTGCACTCCAACCGCGCCGCCAGCTACCTCAAAGAAGGAAACTGTGCCGAATGTCTCAAGGACTGTAACCTGTGAGTATCTTAAGGTCCCCCCCCACACCCCCACTATTCGCTGGGGATAGGGAAGGTCGGTCGGGCGGCGATGAGCGAATTTTTGTGCGTAACTGATGCTTCCTTAAAAGTGGTATCATTTGTGATAAAGGTTTTTTTGCCGAGATTCATAGTTTAAATCCATGAATGCCCCAGAAATCATGGACGTTCCACACCCGCACGGCTGCTTCGGTTAGCAAAGCGTGCTTCAACAGCGACGGAGGAATAACCGATCGACGGACATCGAAGTGCCTGAGCTAACGTGCAGATCCTTTTAACTAGCAAAGTAGTTTGGGCACGAGTCGTGGGCGTGTGACTGTGAGAAGGCTAAAGCTTGCCCCGGTCTTCTGCCAGTTCTCTGGAGTTGGTGCCGTTCAACGTGAAGTCTTTATTGCGCCGGGCCGCCGCCTCAGAGGCTCAGGAGCGTTACCGCCAGGCCTACGTGGACTACAAGACTGCACTGCAACTGGACGCACACCTCGTGGCCGCGCACGAGGGAGCAAACAGGTATACGCTGCATACATATTAGCGTCTATGTATTCACAACGGGTAGACACTCGCTGATCCCATGGGTCGTTTTGACTCTCGTTTAAATCCATTTCGTTTTAATTAGTTTTTAGAGCAGTTTTGTCAGTTTGTCTTAGTACTTATTTTGTCAAAAGCTTCATTTTAATGTCATTTTTATTAGATTTAGTGGAGTACAGTAAAATTAAAATTAATTTTAAAATTAAAGAAAAAAGATTGAAAATATTTTATAATAAACTACAAGTCTCAAAAAAGTTTGACCTTCATTCTTCTGAACGAACGTACTGCAATCACGAAAAATACATTTGAAATGAACCCTAAAGCTTCATGTTATATTCATTGACTCAGACAAAAATGGACGTTTTTGCTGTCGTTGCAGTAAGCTTTATAAATGTAAGCTGTAGTTTTTTTTCCAGTTTTTTGAAAGCGTTTTGTGTATATTTTATGAACAAAAATGTTTCAATTTTAGTTAAATTTTGTTAACAAATGACCTTGCCACTTACTTTTTTTAAAATGAGCTTTCTTCCCATGCTACCTTTTTCCGAACTTACCCGCTTAACTTACCTTTCTTTTGTAGGATGACAAAAGCATTGACGGAGGTCGACGGTCCGTTGTGGCGAGAGAAGCTCCCCACCATCCCAGTCGTCCCCTTGGCGGTTCGAGAGAAGCTCAGCCGAGGGCCCCCTACCGCTCTGCCGCAGCACAATGGCATCGCCCAGAACCACAATCTAGCCACTGAGGAGGATCTCCAGCGAGCCAGGTTGCTTAAGGAGGAAGGAAATGCACTGGTTAAGAAAGGGGTGCACGCCCAGGCTGCCGAAAAGTACACGCAGAGCATCTTCCACTATGGCAAAGAGGCCGCCACCTTCACCAACCGGTAGTTGAACAAGCAAGATGGCCGTGTTAGCGTAGCTTCAATGATAACCTGTGTGTGTGTGTGTGTGTGTGTGGTCAGGGCATTGTGCTACTTGGCGCTGAAGCGCTACCACGATGCGGTCAGCGACTGTGGAGCAGCGCTCGCCATCGATGGCGCCAACGTCAAGGCGCTCTACCGACGAGCGCAGGCGAACAAGGAGCTCAAGGTGACAGCCTGCATGCCTACCAACTTACTGATGTACTTAGCAGGGCCCGAGCGATTAATCCGTTGGCCGATATCAGCCCTTTTCCAAGAACTCATCAATCGTCCGGAGTTTTGCCGTCTCGTGAGACGGTAAATGCAGTTTGGGGTCACTCTGGAAGATCTCCATTTGCCCCTAAACGCAGCTTGGATTTATTCAGGCCATTAAGCGTCAAGGGAGACAATATTTTGTCGCAGTTTTGCGTGCACATGGTCATTATTCACAAGGGGAAAAAATGGCAGATTACTGCTCGTACAGCAAAATCTTGTGGAGATGAAGAAAACCATCTCGCACGTTTCCTAAATCCACCACATTTAACCGCAGGAAGTTTTGGCTAAGTTTAAGGGCTTGTGGATAGGGAAACGTTTGAAAAACATTTTAAGGTGAAGATTGGGTCCCGCTCCGCCTCCCGAACGTTCTTCTTATCTAGCCGTTTGTTAAAATAAAAAGGAAAACTGCTAAATTAGCTTATTTTTTTCCTTCAGGAAATGAAAAGTTGCATCCGAGACCTGAACAAGCTCCTGGAGATTGAGCCAAACAACACTGTCGCCATCAAGCTGCTGCAGGAAGTGCAACAGCAGGAACAACAACAACAACCTCCGCAGGAGAAGAAGAAGAAGAGCAAGACCAAGAAGAAGTGACCACCGGACGCTTGTCTGTCTCGAAACACGGCGAAAAGGCAAAAGTGGGCGGAGTTAGCTCGATAAAGACAAC
>CAAKHF010001434.1:2521-25257 GCA_901007745.1 Hippocampus kuda | reverse complement strand
TGACTCTGCAACAAACACAGTGTGTGTGTGTGTGTGTGTGTGTGTGTGTGTGTGTGTGTGTGTGTGTGTGTGTGCGTGCCTGTGTGTGTGGTGGTCATGGTTATTTGTTGGCTTTCGATAGAAACTGTTTCAATGCAACTGACAGGAATTTACTACCCTTGCTCCCCAAACCCGCACGCGTGCACACACACACACTCCTTCAACACACACGAAATGCCTCAAATTCCTGTTTCTACAGCTCATGCTCTTCTATCAGAGCCGTAAGACCGGCGTGCCGCGCAGCCCCTTTAACGCACAGAGAGAAAGCTCAAGTGGCGCATGATTGCATCCCAGCAGTAATGGATGATGTGGAATGAATCCGGAATGAACTGGAGTCAGAAAGAATAGTATCTGCCGTTTACACAAAACAGTGACTTGGAATGTCACAATCCGATAAGATGACATCACTTCTCCCGCCCTGGCTGTTGTCCGTCCGTCCATCCATCCATCCATCCGTTTTCTAATCTGCTTATCCTCACGAGGCTCATGGGCATGCTGGAGCCTATCCCAGCTGTCTTCGGGCAGTCGCAACCTAAACTGGTTGCCATAAAATCGCAGAGCACACAAAGACAAACAGCTATTCACACTCACAATCTCACCTCAGGACAAATGTGTTCCATTAACCTACGGTGCAGGTTTTTTCGAATGTGGGAGGAAAGTGGAGTACCCGATGAAAAACCAGGCAGGCACGGGGAGAACATGCAAACTCCACACTGAAAGGTCGCGGCCCAGAATCGAACCCATGACCTCTGTACTGTGTGGCAGATGTGCTAACCAGTTGCCCTCCTGGCTGATGTGTTGAAAAATAATCAATGTAATATTTTTTCAAGTTAACTCCAGGCATGACCTTCAATGCGTGTTTTTGTGTGTGTGTGTGTGTGTGTATGCGTGTGTATGCGCGCGCGTGTATGCAGTCTTTCCGCTGGCCTCACTATGGTAAAGTCATCCGACATGAAGTGCTGACCATCAGAGTTTACAACTTCAGTAAAGTCTTCTCCAACAGGTAATGTACACACACATACACACACACACACGCGCGCACATGCACACCGAGTATTTTTCCAAGTAAATCCCTCCACAGATCAGAACTTGAGGTGCTCGCCGTAGTTTTGGACATGTTTAACAGTTTAACCAGTCTTCATGGGATAATACTTCCCTGTTACCTTTTTCCATCTTTGCTTAACGCACAAAGTAGATAATAATTTTTCAATTGTAGTGCCGCATGAACCTTCGAGACATGTTTGCAAAGTGTTCCACTGCTACACTAATATTAAAAAGCACCATCCAATTATGTGCAAAATTTTGGCATCCCTTACAGTCATCTCAAAATTCCTTAATCCAGATATTCAACGGATCTTACTTAACTATTTACTTTTGTGCATGCGTGTTTGTGTGTGTTTGTGTGTGTGTGTGTGTAGACTGCTGGGAAAGCTGGTTGTGGGTCTCCAGCACATCATCACATCAGGGAGGTTGTTGCTACGGGAACCACTCACCGATGGCAACCATCTCCTGACTGATGTGAGTATCCATCTGTGAGTACTTGAGTGTGCATCCGTGTGTGTGTGTGTGTGTGTGTGTGTGTGTGTGTGTGTGTGTGTGTGATAATCATGTTTTCCGGCGAGTAGATCTACGTGGAGTTGGACGTGCGGTACAATCCAGTTGAGGGCGCCGCAGGAGGATGGGAGGGACAGGACTTCATCAGAGTGGAGGACAAAGATGAGTAAGAAGTCAAGCGAAAAACTAAAGAAGTCAGAATGTCTCGGGTTGGATGGACTTGTATGAGGTCACTTGTTGCTAAGCAGAATTCAAAAATCACCCAGATCAAGCTTTTCTTGGCATTTTGGTTTATCGTCTGCAAAATCACACCGTTGTCTTTCTTGTCACCAAGTGACACAGATTTTTTTGTTCAGTTGATTTGTCTGAGTTTGTTGATATTTGTTGTGTTGATTTGTTAGTATGACAGTCGTTCTGTTAATTCTTTAGCATGCTAGTTAGTTTACTAGCTTACTAGCGGGCTACTCAGTCAGTTAATTAGGTCGTTATTTCATTGTTCAGTGAGTTGGTTGTTTTGTTAGTTAGTTGTTACTTTTTCCATCCTTTATTATGTTTTTGTTTTAAAAAACAAATTCTGTTATATCGTCAGTTAGTCACCCAGTTACCGTAATTTTTTTAAATGAGTAGGTTGCTGTACTTGTTGCTTAGTTTGTTCGTTCATTCTCTCTTTAGTTAGTTGTTTCATAAGTGTTTTTGTGAGTTGTTTAATTCATTTGTGATTTTGTTTTGTGAGTGAGTGAGTTAATTAGTTATTAAACAAGTGAGCTGTTTTGTGAGTTAATTTTTTTTGGAGTGTTTTTGTTAGATAGGTAGTTCATTTTAATCCTGCGCGTGTTTCTTTTTTGAATCTGTGTTGCTCAGATCATCGCTGGGCTTCCAGAATGAAGCCTTTGAAAATGATGAGAGGTGAGAGTGACATCACACTTGCATGAACGCGCGCGCACGTCGCACCAACACATGGACAAAACCAATCTGGTCCATCCTGACCAAGCCCACCGATGTTGAGTCGTCTGGAATGGGAGCTGGAGAGGGAGGCCCGACAACTGGGGCGCAACCTCATCCGTGTCCAGGGCGACCAGGACGACTATGACGACTATGACGACTATGACGAAGACGACCTGCTGGACATGGAGATGTCTGATATCGTCTTCACTCCTTTGATGAGGTCGGCGAGAGTGTTTTCATTGTGTATTTCTGTGTTTGACTATTTGTCATGTTCAATCGGAATACAGATTTATTTTTTAAATGAATGCAGATTAGTTCTTGACCTTCTGTCGTCTGGTGGAAGAGATTCGATTTGTCATGCCTTGATATTTTACATCGCCAGCATAGACACATGACCAAAAATACAAATATTTGGTCGTAAAGAAGCATGTGTGTGTGTAAATGTGTGTAGTCGTTCCAGGCCGCTGTCTCGGCATGTTGCTGCAGCCACGCCCAGGCTTCAAAGTTTCCAGGTAAGAATGCCACAAAAAAAAGTACAAAGGGAAGTAATTTTCACAAATCCAGGTTTAAACTTGTCTAAATGTGGGCTAATTAACTGGGGCTAAAAGAAGGGCCCACTCCAGGAATAGTAGCTCCAAAAGTACTAGGTAGGTACTACAGTATTGCCTGAATTTAGTTCCTATATGTAGCTACTAAAGGTCCTCATATCTGAGCGCTAAAAGAATGGCCTGTCCTCCTTTAAAGAGTTCCAGGAAATTTGGCAGCAGGGTGTTCAGCTGCGAATACATCTGATTGGCTGATTGCAGGTGAACATCAACATCCTGGAAGCGCAGAAACTGCCGGGCGTCAACATCAACCCAGCCGTGTTCATCCGAGTGGGAGAGCAGAAGAAACACACGGCCACGCAAAAGTCCACCAACTGTCCCTTTTACAATGAAGTATGCAAGGCCACCACACACCACAGCAGCATTAGAACACCCGCTGGAACAACAAAAACCCTGCAGTCGAAGACATTAAAACATGTCAACACCCAATCGAGGACACAATGCATTGTTCTCAATTCCTGTTGCAGAACTTCCAGTTTGAGTTCCATGAAACTCCAGAGGTTCTCTTTGACAAGGTTATCGAGATCAAGGTCAGTCCCACTGTAATCGCTCGCTCGTTTCCATGGTGACAGGCCGCCAAAATTGTCCCGACTGCCCCGAACTGTCCGCCCTTGCAGGTGTACCATCGCCGAACCCTGCCCTTCCTCATGAGCCACGTGGGAACCTTCAAGATTGACATTGCCACCGTGTTCCATGAGCCAGGTATGGTCAAAAGAGCGCAGCGTGCCCGACAGGCCCGCATGAGCGCTCAACTCATTTGCAGACCACCGCTTCTACGAGAAGTGGGCCCCGCTCACTGACCCGGCTGACACCCGTTCGGGGGCCAAAGGCTACGTGAAGGCCACCCTCAGCGTGCTGATGAAAGGCGAGGCTCTGAACACCAGCCTGCCGCCCGCCACGGCCGGCGCCAATGACGACATCGACAAGTCAGTTCATCCTCATTTTTCAACCCCCGAAGCGAGTTTCACGAAGCAACTGGACATATGTTAGACTTAGCTATCATGACCCGTAAAAAAGTCTCAAGAAGGCATGCTTGAAAAGTCACAGCAAGTCAGAAGACATTTTGGTTTGAAGCGGACATTTTCGGTTCAATTTAGCAATATCCACGGTTCCTTCAAAATCTTAAAATATTATGAAAATTCTGCCCCCAAAGGCAGTTTTAAATGAAATTTGGTAGACATGTCTCTCATGAGTACACCCTTATAAAAATGTAAGAAGCCTTGCTTTAAAAAGTTGGAAATCTACCCTTTCCACTCAAACTGTGATTGGTTATTTTGGATTTTATTTTTCCCATCATGCACCTTCAAGTTGATCAAGAATGTTATGAAATTCCAGCCCCTGAAGCCAGTTTTACTTCGCTACGTGAAATAGTGGACATGTCGGTCATGAGTAGACCCACAAAAAAGTCTCAAGAAGCTGTGCCTGGAAAGACACAAGGAGCTTGATGTTTTGGTTTAAAACGGCCTTTTGGACACCGCCAGGGCCCATTAAAAGCAAACTTGTCCAGCCAAAATATTTGGAAAATTCTGTCCCTGAAGCCAATTTCACTTAGGAACATGAAATTTGGTATTTTAAGTAGACCCACAAAAAATGTCAGACACAGTGGGTCTGCTATTTTGGTTTAAAGCGGCCATTTTAGGATCATTTTGGCTCATATCCAGACATCTTTGAAAGATGAACTTGGCCAGACCAAATATTTCAAAAATTCAGTCAATTAGTAGCGGGAAGTTTGGTTGGCATGTCTATCATGAGTAGACTCCCCCCCCCCACACACACACACACAATTTTAAGTCTGAAAAGACACATGAGGTCATTTTTGTACAAAGCTGGATGGACGCAAGATGCGAAATCCGGAAGGTTTCCTTGGGCAGCCCTAATTGAACATGTTCCCCACAGAAATCTGATGCTTCCCCGCGGTATGCCTTCCGATCGTCCGTGGGCTCGATTTCGAGTGCGGGTCTACAAGGCAGACGGCCTGCCCACCATGGATGCGGGATTGATGGCCAAAATGTCCAAAGTCACTGACCGAAGAGTCTTCATTGATCCTTACGTTCAAGTCACCTTTGCTGGACAACAGGTACATCAGCACCATACAGGTCATTCGGGTCCACAACTTTGCGTTCAAAGTGGACCGGTCTCTCCTAGGGTGAGACGTCTGTCGCGAGTGCCACCAGCTGCCCGGTTTGGAACGAGGAGATCTCCTTCATCGAGCAGTTTCCTCCCCTCGCCCAGCGGATCAGAGTCCAGGTCCTTGACGACGCCAAGATGGGGGACATCGCTCTGGCCACGCACTTCCTGGACCTGCAACAGATTTCAGACCCCACAAGGAACGGTACAAGCTCAAAACTGACGGATTGCTGTCTATCCTTTTGCTCTTTAACAATTCTTCAACGTGGCAGTGTGTGTGTCCCACAGGTTTTAACCCCACCTTTGGACCATGCTGGGTCAATCTATATGGTTCTCCTCGGAACTCCACCCTCGGAGACGTCCACCAGGTAATCGCTTGTGGAATTGCCTCAATGGCGGTTTCTCCCAGCTCCAAATGTCCTGAGAACAGACTCAAACAATCAAAACCAGATTGAAGCTACTCCAGCCTACCGTTGGTTGTTTTCGGCAGGCTTTGAACCAGGGCCTTGGAGAGGGAATCTTTTACCGTGGTCGAATCCTCCTGGCACTGTCTGTAGAGATTTACTCCTCACCATTGGCCGTCGCCACAGACTCCAGCTCGGCCCCGCTAGCGACGGTACCAGAATCCATCTTGTCCATTGTGATACATCAGGATGCTCTTCAGGACTGGTCAGTCTGAGTCTGCTATCACTCGGTATTATGATTCTCTTGAAGGTGAAAGGAACGTTGAGCAGGTTGGGACTGAGGAAGAAGCGAGGCAGCAAGAAGGAAAAAAGGAAGGAAGGTGAGGACGGCAATTGATCCAACACAAGTCAAAATGATGCCATCTTTCTTGAACCCAATAAGACTTTATTCTCGTCACGTTCAAAGTTTTTTTCTTGCAAGATTTCAATTTATTTCTCAGAAAATACGGTTTTATTTGGTTAAAAAAACAACAACAACAAGAAATAAAACAAATATTTATCACCTAATAAAAATATGATGATCGCTCAAGAAGCTTTTTTAATTGGTTCTCTTAGCTGATTATTATTCGTTTTTCTAGGCTCTGATTGGTCGAAAGCAAGATCCTTCAACTTTCCCTATGACACTCAAAATTGTTGCTTTTTTTTTTTTTTTTTTTTGCACGTAGTTCCCAGCCAATTAGGCGATGAGTCTGGGGAGGCAGGAGTGGAAGTGCCAGAGGCGGTGACCGTGGACGTGGAGGAGATTCACCCACTGCCTGAGGTTAGCGCTGGAAGAGTAACCTCATTTCCGTCTTCAATCTGTTAAAAGAAATACATTTTAATCAAAACAAACATCAAAGTAATTCTTAGCAGTGGGGACTTAGGTCAGAGCTCTGAGGTACACCACAGCATGCAGCTGCGACAGTTGTAAACAGATGTTTTTTTTTTTTTTTTTTTTTTTTTTTTTTGCGTAGGGTTTCCTGGGTGAAAAAGAAGACTTTCTGCTCTTTGCGTCTTTGTTTGAAGTTACCATGATGGATCCATCTGTAGGCACCAGGCCCATGACCTTTGAACTTTCCATTGGTAAAAAAAGAACAACCTGTGTAATGAGCGAACAAACAGCAGTAACACCGACACCCCAAGTTGTAAAATCGTGGTCACGGCAGGAAATCGTGGCAAGGCGGTGACAGCCAGGAGATCCAAGAAGAGCCAAAGCCGGGAGGAGGCGCGACACAGCCGGGAAGAGCTGAGGCAAAGCCAGGAAGATCTCAGCGAGGAGGCCCAAGGGCTTCTGGAGTCAGAGGAAGAACTGGACAGGGAGGCGGTTCTGAGTCCAGAACCTGAGAACAGATCCGTGTCCGAGTCCATGAGACCGCAGCCCACCGAATACGACAGGTCAGGACTCACTTCCTGTTTGTCTCTTGCTGTGTCGCCTGTAGCCGTGTTTCCATGAAGCATGTATACGGGCCCGTCGCGACCGTGTCTCACCCGAATCTCATTTGTGTGCCACCTCTCTCTCACCTGTGTCTCACCTGTGCTGCCGGTTAGACGGGTATGGAGTCCAGATCTCATCCCGATATCACTGCTTGTTTGTCACCTGTTTCTCACTGTTCCACCCATGTGTCACTGAAACCTCACTTATGAATCACCTCCCTCTCACCTGGATGTAACCCTACTGTCACACTTGTGTGTTACCCTTGTGTCACTTGTCGTCTCACCCGTATCTCACCCATGTCTTACCTGTGTTTAACATGCTCGTCACCTGTCTCCAGTCTCATTTATGCCTCGCCTGTGTCCCATTGACCTGTTTGTCGCCTGTGTGCAATCAGTCTCATTTGTGTGTCACATGTTTCTCAAATGCATCTCACCCACGTCACTTACAGGATATTGTATCCCGCTTGTGTTTCACCCGTGTGCCAGGTCGTTTCAATGCATACCCCTGCACGCACCCTGGGAGAAACACAAGCCGTGTTTGTTTGTCTGGAGTCAATTTGAAGACCACAGCTTTCGTCTGTACCAGGCAAATTGGCTCAGCAAGATGGCCGACAGGCTGGTGAGGTGACACAGGTGGAGCTGGCTGCTGGGTCGACATTTAGATTGTTGGCGTAATGCACGGCGCATTTGTGGGACGATTTCAGGAGATCGGTCTGGATGAGGCGGAGCGTCTCGGGCGGAGGCCCCGCACCAACGTGAAGGAGCGTCTGGTGCATGTGCTCCTGGAGCTGGTCACTTCCTGCAAGTCAGTGACCGCCTGTAGCAAGTTTGCTTAGAAATGTGTGGAGTGTCTTTTGTTTTTGTTTTTTTTAAAGATGTGTTTAATTTTTCTTTATTGTTTTCAAAAAGACAGTTCAGACTGTCCTCAAACCGGCTCGCTCAGTTTCGTCCCAACAATCTGGATGCACGCAGGAAAGACTTCATCAAGAAGAATTTGGTGAGGCACTTTTTTTTTTTTTTAACAGAAATGTTTGTCAAGCACATGGCAACATACCGCAAATGAAAGCACACAATGAGAGCTTTCCATATCAACATTATATCGTTCATTGATGTTTATAAGATGACCAAAAATTTGAAGAGTCGAATTTGACGAGTGGTCGGGTCAAAAATCCATTTGCAACAAAATAAAAAGAGTCCTTTCCTAAATGAAAATGTCTTGATGAGAGCTTTCCAGACCTGTCATTTTGACAAAGTGATTTGTGTGAAATTTAACCTGCAAAATGACCAATTTCATTATGCAGCAAAGTACTTCAACGGAAATTTCATGAACGCTTTATCTGTGGTTAGTTTGTCAACTCTCATTTGTGCTGACATAACAACCAGAAAATTTCTCTCATATCTATCATTTATTTATGTCAGTGACATTACTCGTTTACATGTCTATGAACTGCTCATTTCTCTCAATGTGGTCACATGATGTCTAGCTTATGGTCGCCAGACGGGCCATGAGGGTCAAGCAGAGGATAACCAGGCGGACACTCAAACAGCACCTGACGGGCATTAAAAAACTCCTGAGCAGACTTCGACACCTGGCCAAAGAGGTAAAACGTAAAAGTCGCGTTGTACTGAACTTCTTCGTAATGCTCATACGACAATCAATATTCATGACAAAAATATAATTGGTATGTGCTTTGATCTCCTCTGATCTGCGACCAGCCCCAGAACACCATCCCAGATGTCTTCCTGTGGTTACTGAGTGGAAGCAAACGATTGGCCTATGTCAGGATCCCCGCCCACTCCGTCATCTTCTCACAGGTGGAGGACCAGAGGGGGCGTCATTGTGGTCGGGTCACCACACTCTACATGAAGGTCTGTCGCTAAAACTAGAATTATCATGGACCACGCCGATACCCTAAAATGGCAGAATACTGAAGCGAAAACGTCAGAGTCCTAAATTTCCTGTTGCCAAATGAAAGTGGCTTTGGAGACTGAATTTTCAAAACATTTCGTTTTTTTAAGGAGCTCTGGAAATGGCCAAATTGAGTATAAAATGGCCTGCTTCAAACCAAAATGGCGGACACTGAATTAGCTTCAGTGGCTGAATTTCAAATCATTTTAGGACCAGTTCATTTTTTAAGGACCCCAGGAAAATGGTCCAGTTGACCCCAAAATGGCTTCATTCCAGACATGTAAACCACAATCATTTGGTCTGTCAATCAATCAAATGGATGACAGACCGTCCACGTCTTGTGACTTTTAGTCTCCGGGAAGTTCCACCAGCGAGATCTTTGCCAAGCTGGAGGCGTACCTGTGGCTGGGCCAGGCCAAGTACAGCAAGGAAGCCATCACCTCGCTCCCAGACGAGTTCTTGCCCATCTACGAGGAGTCGGAGGAGGTGGCAGCGGTCGTCACGGCAACCAGGAAGATGCCCATCAGACTGTGCTGTCAGGGTGAGTCCAACTGAGGCTTCGAGTTCAGGGGTGCCCACCGTTTTTTTTTTATTGCCCCCCGCAAAGGCTCCTTATAAAATGGATCGGAATAAGTATCATTTGTTTTTTAATTGAAGACAAAAATAGAGCAAAAGTTAGAGGATATCTGACTTTTAATTTTATTTGTTAAATGTTAAAAAAGTTTCATGAAAATTTGGTGTGGGATTTTTTGGGAATTGAGAATCATGAATTCATTTGAATTTTCATATCATCCCATTTTGTCTTTATTCATTTTTTCCAAATGAAAAAAAAGAGTTCATTAAAATTTCTCTAATATTTTTTTTACACGATTTTTTAAAAATGTAACAAAAAGTAAATGACACATCACAGTTTTTATTTTCAATGTTTTTAAAGATTTTAATTGTAACTACATTTGAATGTTGCAGAGTGTCAGACTTTTTATTTTAAATAATATTCACATACAAATACTTATATGAAAAATTGAAAAGCTTTTTCTTTTCTTGGAGATTTTGCCA
Organism: Hippocampus kuda; assembly: GCA_901007745.1. Lineage (NCBI taxonomy): Eukaryota > Metazoa > Chordata > Actinopteri > Syngnathiformes > Syngnathidae > Hippocampus > Hippocampus kuda. The sequence goes on along the minus strand of CAAKHF010001434.1, from coordinate 15,145 downwards.
CCCAACAACTTTAAAAAAATCATTACGGTTACTTAAATGTTCCAAATGATGAACTTTTTTTTCCACAAGTGGCAAAGTAGACATCGTATGTTGCGTTTGCAGACAGTCGCTACTTCCAGCTACGATGTCACCTCTACCAAGCGCGCGGCTTAATGGCGGGCGACGACAACGGCCTATCGGATCCCTTCGCCAAGGTGCTCTTCTCCACGCAGTGTCAGGTGACCAAGGTGAGTACAATCACAACGGACGAGTAATGATCACAAACAACTTTTGTTTTTGCTCAAACTGCCAGCAATGTCCACCACATATTGAACTCAATTGCCACAAAAATGTCCAAAGAAGTTCACCGGGATTGGATGTGTGTGCCTCAGGTGTCCCCAGACACACTGTCCCCGGCATGGGGCGAGTGTTTGCTCTTTGACCGCGTCCTTCTGGAGGGAACGATGGAAGACCTTGTTCAAGACCCTCCCCTGATCATCATCCACATCTTCGACTACGACGCCGTGGTAACGCTCGTCTCCCCTCGCCGAGTGGTGAAGCCATGGGATTAAGTGATGTCATAACGTGCAAGAAAACGCGTGCAGGGTAGCCCGAAGCCTCTGGGCCGAGCGTACGCCGAGCCCGAGTTGAAACCCGTGGAGGTGCTCTACCGGAAACCCCGTCTGCGCTTCTACGACATCAGCATGGGGAGGATGCCGGCCGGAGAGCTGCTGGCCGCCTTCGAACTCATCGAGCTGGACTACTCGTCCTTCGGCGAGGTGACGCGCTCCGCTGCGCTTTTTGTTTGCGTGAAGACATGGTAATCATGAGTAAATTACCAGTGGAACCACTTTATAAATCATCCACATTGTGCTCCGCTTTCCAAGTGCTAATCCCAGAAACAGTTGCGTGTGCTGCCCGTAAATAAATAAAAAAAAAGCCTTATCTGCTCAGGTCATTCTTTTCAATCTTTCTAGTTGGACTTTGGACTTGAGCCTTCTTTTCTTAGGAGTAAAATGATCCCCAAATTTGGACATTTTCTGTCTTTTACACTGCACTCTTCTTGTTCGCTCTTACTGCTATGCACGTCTGCCGAGAAAGTCTGTGTGGGAAAATGATCGCAGCAAAAACTCGCAATACACTCTTGGCGAATAATGTGCGACCCAAGTAGCATCGTGGCTCCTTATTGGCCACTTTTTCTTCAAGAGCGAGCCGGTCTTTGCAGTAGAGATGTCAGGCATGAAGTGACGGCGTGAAGCTTAACTTGCGTGTCCTGCTTTTTTGGCAGCCGTCCCTCCCAGGCAGCGTGGACCCTCAGGAGCTGACCTACCTGCAAGAGCAGCGCTGCTATGACATCCCAGAGGGGGTGCGACCGGTCCTCAGGAACTTCAGGATTGAGGTGCTTCAAATATGACACGTATATACAGTATTTATCTTGCATGCCTGTGGATGGATAGTCATCATATATAGATCCATACATGAAGTACAAGGTCATACGGTAGATTTGAGATGTTATCGTGATTGCAGGTGCTGTTCTGGGGCTTGCGCGATCTGAAGCGCGTGCAGCTGTTTGAGGTGGAGCGCCCCCTGGTGATGGTGGAGTGCGCCGGAAAGCAGTTGGAGTCCGAGGAGCTGGAGAGCTACAAGACCCACGCCAACTTTAAAGAGTCCGTGCGCTTCCTCCACGTGGTCAGTTTAAGCCTTTCGGCAGCCCCCCGAGCGCCCTGGCCCCTCTGAAACTCAGCCGACGTTTCGGGGTTTCCCTCCCGTGCGTTCTCATCAGAAGCTGCCGGAGCAGGCTTACCTCCACCCGCCTCTGATGCTGTTCGTGGTGGAGCGGAGAGCGTTCGGACGTCAGGTCCTAGTCGGGACCCACGTGGTCCAGAGTCTCGTGGATTTTGCCACACCTGACCTCTGGGACGAGCCGGATGAGGAAGAGGAAGAGGCTAAACCTAAAGGTAAGGCTCTAAAATCTCTTTGGACCCAATATGCCTTTTGACTGTCATATTTGACTAGCAACAGGTAAAATCTATTTTTTTGGCAGCCTTAAATGTAAGGCCGTGATGAGCGTGTTCCTGATCTATAATTATTTCAACAATATATCCAAAAAGTTGTTTTTTTTTTTGTTTTCGTGTCAAATTTGACTTGAACAGGTGAAAAAAATATTCGCAGCCAATTACTGTAGATAGAGGGAGAGCTCAAATGAAGTGTTCCCGATATCTAATTATTTTGTCAATATATGCTCATATGATGACGTAGTCACCAAATAAGTCCGTTTTTGTTCGATTCGACATGTAAAGGTAAAAGAAAAAGTATTTGGAGCTAAGGAGACATTGATTCCTCAAATGAAAGCTCCCGATGAAAGTATTTACTTTGTCATGATGTCCATATATGATGAAGTAATCACCCCGAATTTTTTATGTTTAGTGGTTATCTAGTAAAGGTAAAAAAAAGAAAGAAAGAAAAATCTCTTAAAGTATATAGAGTGAGATCTCATATGAAGAGCCATGATGAGCGCTTTTCAGATCTCTACACGTGTTGTCAGTCTCCCTTGGTATGCTGAAGTGATGATCAAAAAAAATGTTGTTTTTTGTATTTTTCCATCTGTCTCCAGTGAAGAAGAAGAACACTCGATTGAAGACCAGCACACTGAAGTCACTGAGCAAGATCAAACTCGGCAACCTGTCAATCAAAGAGTCGAGGATTCCCAACAGCCCCATCAAACTGCTCAATGTAATGCCCATGGTGTCGCGCAGCCTGCCGTACATGAAGCTCACCACATCTTTGCCTTGACTGCTTCCCTGTGCCATGTTTGCCGTTCAGGCTCCTCTGAAGAAGCTGCTGAAGAATGAGGACGAGCTGGAGGAGGACGTGCCGGAAAATGAGGAGCTGGACTGGTGGTCCAAGTACTATGCGTCCCTGGAAGAGCTGGAGAAACAGGTGACATATGTTTTGATCACAGAGGCTAACCCTTGTAACCCTAACACTAATCCCCAAACCCCGTAACAGTAACCCTGACCCGCAAACCCTAGTCCTAACCCTAACCCCAACCCTAACACTAACCGTAACCCGAAACCTAAAGCCTAACCCTGACCCCTAACCCTAGCCTAAACACCTAACCCTAATCCTAACCCTAAACCCTCACCTAACCCCTAACCCTAAATGCCGATATCCCTGCAAACCCTAAGCCCTAAACTTTAGGGTTAGTGTTGGGGGTAGGGTTAAGATTTGGGGTTAGGGTTAAGGTTAGGGGTTTGGGTTAGGGGCTAGGATTAGCATTGGGGTTAGCATTAGGGTTAGGGCTAGGGTTAGGGTTTGGGCTCGGGGTTAGAGTTAGCGGTTAGGGTTAGTTGTTAGGATTAGGGTTAGCAGTTGAGGGTTACAGTTAAGAGTTAGGGTTTGGGGTTAGGGGTAGTTTAGTGGTTAGTTTTTGGGTTCGGGTTGGGGTTAGCGTTAGGGCTAGGGTTAGAGGTTAGGGTTCGAATTTAGGTGTTAGGGTTGGGGTTAGGGTTTGGCTTTGGGGTTAGAGATGAGGGTTAGTGTTATCTTTAGGGTTAGGTGGGTTGAGGTAAGGGGTATTGGGTTAGGGTTTATCGGTTCGGGTTTGGGTTGGATTAAATATGATGTAATAAAGGTAGATGGACATGAAGTACAATGTGAAAATGACACATTTCCTGTTTTTATGGCTAGATCTTTTTTTGTTGTTGTTTTTAATTTGTCTGCAGGCTGTTGAGGAGCTGAGGAAGCAGGAGGAGGAGGAACAAGATCAAGAGATCGGTGTGCTCACAAAGAATGTTTCATATCTCCATAAAGCGTCGTTCACCAGGTGTCATTGTCAAGTCAACATTTGTATCCGTTAGAGGGAGAAAATGCAAGAAACGGAGAAGATGTGGACGCGGTGGTGGTGCAGATGGATCCTCCCAAGCGCAAGAAGATCGCGACGCTCAAGGTTTCGCCTCAGCACTCTTTTACAGTCACTCTCACGAATCCTAATCCGTTTTTTTTGTTGTTGTTGTTTTATTTCTGCTTTTCTTTTTCATGCATGCGTGTGCGCGTGTGTTCAGTTGTACGCGGGTGACTTGGAATCGGAGTTCAGTCAGTTCCAGGACTGGCTGCAGGTGTTCCCATTGTTGAAAGGCCGAGCGATCGGCGAGGATGCTGACGAAGACGAGGACAAGCGTCTGATGGGAAAGTACAAGGTGATGTAGTCTGGCCCCTCGTTCCCTTGACTGTGCGTTTTACTGCGTGAAAGCTGAGGCCTCCGCTCTGAGCACACCCACAAAAAAGATCCTCACGGTCATTCTAAACGACACACTCAGCAAAAAAGATTCACAAAGACCCATTTGAATTTCAAAACATTCAGCTCATTCAAGTCACTTTTGGAAGGATTTTCCACGTGCCAAAAATTCCCTCTTCCCAAAAATTCAAAAATTTTTACCACAAAAATTCCCACAAAAAATCTTAATTGTTCACAAGCAAAATAATAAATAAAAAAATGTTCCAACTTCAGACTGTTCATCTTACCTCTGCCATAATTTTCCTTAAATTTCAAAATAAAAGCTACAAATATTTTTTGCTGTATGTTTTTCTCCTCTACATTTTTTTGACCAATCCAAACTGTTCCAATTTTAGACTACTTCAATTATCTCAACCACGTTTTTATGTAAAAATTCAAAATAATAGCCCCAAGTTACGGTGTTTTTGTTTTCCTCCTCGAGTTTCTACATTTTTTTTGACTGATTCGAAACATTCCAACTTTAAATTGTTCATCTTATTCCTCCCACTACAATTTTTTTTCCTCAAATATTAAAATAAAATGTAGGAATTGATGTTGTTTTGTTTCTTTCTTCTGCTTTCTGCATTATTGGACCGCTTCCAACCATTCCAAGTTCTGCACATTCCAGGTCATTGAATATCATTCAATGTCATTTCAAATCAATCCAAATCATTCCATATTTTTTCATTCCCCCTCTCAGCCTTCACACACAATTTCTCCATGAATTGCATTCTCTCCTTTACTCGGGATTTTTCTTCTGTTCAACGTGGCCACTTTCTCTCCTCAGGGTTCCTTCCTGGTCTACCAGATCGATTCGGACGACGAAGATGACGTCAAGTGTTACATCACCAAAGGGATCCCCCAAAACTCGCCGGTCAAGGTGCTGGTTCGCATCTACATCGTCAAGGTGACAAAAAAAAACAAAAAACAACACTTTGATACGCTGTGGTTTTTGTCCACGTCCAGCAGACGGATGGAAATGAACGCAGATTCTGTCACATCACGCAGATTGAATTTCTTGTCTTCTTTTTCTTGTCACAGGGCAGCAATCTGGCTCCCACTGACCCCAATGGCAAAGCCGACCCGTACCTGCTGGTCCGCATTGGGCAACAGTGTCAAGACACCAAAGACCGCTACATCCCCAAACAACTCAACCCTGTCTTTGGAGAGTGAGTAGCAATTTTTTTTTCCAACAGCCAGCCAGCCCCAGCTTTTTTCCTTAACCTCAGTCATACTTAAAAACAAAAAAAAAACCCTTTATATCGCAATTTTCTGAGTATGACTATCCACTCAGGATTTTTGCTTTTTTTCTGCATCTGACAATCCAAGGCGTGTTTTTTGTTTTTTGTTGATGTCTACATCCATCACTCCACCTGCCCCCTTTTCTTTTTCTTTTCTCTTAAATTTTTCTCTTCTTTCTACCTACAATCTTGCTGCTGAAGGCTGTAAATTTCCCCAGTGTGGGACAAATAAAGGATTATCTTTCCTCCCCCCCACATCCAGCACCACATCACTCATTTTTTGTTCAACAAATGGCATTCCACTTTTTTTTTTAACGCTATTTGGCACTCCCCTGCTTTTTTTTTTTACATCCGGCACTTGTTTTGTCGCTACATCTCACTTTGCCGGGGGGAGTGAAGTTGAACCAAGATACGTGTGCCTTCTGTCAGGGTGTTTGAACTGACGGTGTCTTTCCCGCTGGAGACGGAGCTGTTGGTCACGGTGATGGACCACGACATGGTGGGCGCAGACGACTTGATCGGGGAGACACGGGTGGACCTGGAGAACCGATTCTACAGCCGGCACCGCGCTACTTGCGGCCTGGCCCTTTACTACGACGCGTTAGTTTCGCCATCACGGCTATTGCTTGTGTCTTAAGTCTCCAGCGCCAGTCAACATTTCAGGACTTCATCCACTTGTGTTGTTCCGCTGTGATTTGGCTCGTGTTTTTTTTTTTCTTGCTATTTTGAGGGCTTTCACATGTTCAAAAACTCACCAACTTTTGCATGCATGTTCAGCCTGGTTGAAGATTTACTTTTTGTAGTGGTCGTGCAAATTGCCATTCATTATGTTTTGAACATTCTGCCCCTGAATGCAGTTTATTTTTATCTTCTATGAAATTTGTCAGGCACATCTGTCCTGAGCAGACCCACAAAAAAAGGTCTCAAGACGCCATGCTTTAAAGTCACAGGAAGTTTTTCATTTTGGTTTGAAGCAGCAATTGTAGGGTCATTTAAGACCATTTCCATGGTGTCTTTCAGATAATCACATTTTAACACAATGTAACGCATAACACAATGTCGTTCACCTCTTCAAATAATGGCTTAAGTCAATATGTTTTTTTGTTTTCTGCAAAAAAAGAAAAAAAATGACTGACCATTATTTTAGGAGGGTGACGAAATAAAAATCCAGCCCCCTGAGCCACTTTTACTCAGAAACATAAACTTTGGTCGTCAATTGTGCTTAGACTGACAAAAAAAGTCTCCAGAATTTATGATGTATTTTTTTTTTTGTTTTGTTTTGTTTCAAGCAGCAATTTTATGGTCATTTTGTCTATTTCAAGGCTTCACTCAAAGGCAAACCTGTCCAACCAGATTATTTTGAAATTTCAGTCTCTGAAGCCAGTTTCACTCAGCATGGTTAGCACGTGTATCATGAGTAGACCCACCAAAAAGTCCCAAGAAGCCAATCCTGAAAAAACACAGGTCTGCCGTTTTGAGTTTGAAGCCGTTTTCGCGACTTACCGGATATTTCCGCGGCTCTTTAAAATAATTTTTAAATGTATTTGAGGACACTTCCTGAAGGCCGTTTGATTGAAGTGACATCATCATTTCTGCTGTCTGCCTGCAGTGACGGTTACAACGCATGGCGGGATGCAAAAAAGCCTTCCGTCATCCTGTCCGAGCTCTGTAAGAAAAACGGCATTCAGGCCCCAGAATATCGTCCGGGTGAGGTCAAAGTCCTCAACAAGATCTTTAAGATCCCAACAGATGCCATCCCAGAAGGTAAGCCGCATCTCGGACCCGGATGGACTTGCTCGAAGCTAAAACGTTTTCATTTGTCAAAAATGTCATGAGAAAAACAAAAGCGATTCTGTTTTTCTGAGTCGATGAAAAGAAGTATATGTGTAAACTAAGTAAATACAAGAAATACCACAATGGCGGTCGTCATAACACCCAATGACACTAATAACACTAATTGTAGTACTATAAACTTTACAAGCGGCACTTTCAGAAAGTGAATATTCATGAGTATTGGAGAGGATTGATGTGGATGCAGTTGTAGTTCACTTCAAAACACGTTTTTGTCAGCCATGCATGCCATTAACTTCCTGATATTACAACAGCCACAAGCGTGCACCACTGAGTGGTATCGGTAGCCATTGCTACTACTCGATAACTTGACATACTGATATCTGATTTCGGTACTTACTCATCCCTGATTTCAGAGAAACTTAAATTTTCCAAAAGAAAAGTGAGCAATTGGTCGAATATATTATTCTTTTTTGTGGGTGGGGCTTGTTTCTAGATTTGTTAAAGAAGCCGAATCGTTCAGCCGAGGAAGAGGCGGCGATGGAGGAGCACGCCGCCGTTAGCGTGCTGCGACGTTGGGAACAGATGAGCGAGTTCGTCCCGGGAGCGGTTGCGCTGGTCCCCGAGCACGTGGAAATCCGCTCACTCATCAACCACGACAAACCCGGACTTCCGCAGGTAGCTGTGGCGACTGCTCGCCGCAGCATCACTTCATGCAGCAACACTGTGGCTGTGTCCAAATGTATGGGCTGCGTCCTCCGAAGGCCGCATTTTCGGCCGCATGAAGTCACTTCTGACCTCAATCGTGGTTTCCAAATTCGAGAAAGGCAATTCGCAGGCTGCCTCCTTCGAAAATGTGACCTTTGGAGGACCTGGCCCGTGAATTTGGACACAGTGTGTGTGTGTGTGTGTGTGTGTGTGCAGGGTTACCTCCACATGTGGGTGGACATGTTCCCAACGGACGTTCCAGCGCCGCCGCCTGTGGACATCAAACCTCGACTACCCGTACAGTACGTCCGCCTTTGTTAGCATTTTTAGCATCGCGCACCACCACAGCATCAGTTCCACTTTTTTTCCCCCTATGCCAAGCACACCTCCACATTTTTATGTCAGCATTCAGCTTGTTTAATTATTTACTTACATCCATCAAACCATCGTTGTTTTTATTTTTTTCGATGGCTTGCTTTCTTTTCAATTTCTGGCACCTCAAGGTTTTTTTGGACATACAAAAATTCGCTGCTTGTTTTTTGTTTTTTTTTAATTTTGTTTTGTTTTACATCCACCACACATTTTTTCTACATCCGGCACTGTACTGCATGTTTTTTTTTCTCAACATCCAGCACCTTAATGTTTTGTTTCTACATCGAGCATCGTTTTTTTTTTTTTTTTAACCCCTCATTCAGTCCTCCACTTTTTTTCTCCATGTGGCACACCACTGCTTGATTTGGTTTTCCTGCATCCAGCACTCCTTCTTTTTAATATTTTTTTTTCTACATTCGGCACTTTGATGGTTGTTTTTATTCTACATCTGACATGTCACCTTCTTTTTTTTCTAAATCCAGCATTGCACTGCTTTATTTTTTCCTACATCCAGCACTTCACCACTTGATTTTTTTTCACCCGTCACTGTACTTCTCTTGCTTTACATCCAACCCTCTAATACTTGTTTTTTTTCCTTCTGCTTCTGAAAATTCATTGCTTGTTTTCTCCACTAGTTTGTTTCTCCATCCAGCACTGTACCACCAGTTGAAATTTCTGTGCAATGTATTCCAGTACCTGAGCTGTTGGTTTTCACGCAAACAGGTACGAGCTGCGCGTGATCATCTGGAACACGGATGACGTCTTCCTGGATGACGTCAACCCGTTCACCGGCGCCGCGTCATCCGACATCTACGTAAAGGGGTAGGCGTCGCATGCTCTGGTTGTGCTCGCAAAGCTGGCTGCTGATTGGCTCTTTAATCTTTTTTTTTTTCACGGCATCCAGTTGGATTCGAGGCCTGGAAGGCGACAAGCAGGAGACGGACGTCCACTTCAACTCGCTCACTGGGGAGGGAAACTTCAACTGGAGATTTGTCTTCCGCTTTGACTACCTGCCCACCGAGGTCCATCAGGATGTTAACTTGAGTGATGTTTTATTTTGTAGGGCATTGACCACTCTTGCACAGTTTTGTTTTTTTTAGTAGTAGAGAAGTGAATAGAGCAAAAAGAGCAGTGGAGTCAGCCGGCTACGATTTCCAGTGGCTCATTTGTGCTTTTGTTGTCGTGTGTGCTGAAGAAAGAGGTGGTGTTCAAGCGCAAGGAGTCCTTCTTCTCTCTGGAGGAGTCCGAGTTTCGCCAGCCGGCCGTTCTCACGCTACAAATTTGGGACTACGACCGCATCTTGGCCAACGACTTCCTCGGTGAGACAACGCCCACGAAAGGAGGGGAGGGGAAAATGTTCTGTGTTATATGTATTCACAAAAAATGTATTTATTTGAGAGGGAAAAAAAAAAGACATTTTTGAGAGGAAAAAGTTGAACGCTTGAAATAAAATAGTAATACAGTTTGGAGGAAAACAGTGGTGAATATTTTGGAATTTTTAATCGAGTTATTTTCAAAAATACTCAGAAGAAAAATTTTTATCATTTTAAAAAATATCTTTTTTCAAAGCGTTCTATACTTTCATGAATGAAATGTACATTTTACAGAGAAAGATTGTATATTTTTAAGAACGTTTTATTTACAGCAAAATAAGCATTTTACAGGAAAAAAAGTTGCAGAATAAAGTTTAATATTTTCAAGGAATTTTTTTTGGGAAACACACCCTTGTTTTTAGTGAGGAAAAAAAGGGTTGCATTTTTGAGCGAAAATGTCATTTTGATAAAAGAAAAATAGATAAAGAGTTCAGTATTTGCGAGACAAAGGTTAAATTTCTGAAAGAATGTCTTATATTTAAAAAAACATTTGATCGATTTCAATAAAGTTGTCCATATTTGAGAAAAGCATATTTAAAATTTTGAGACAAAAGTTAAGTTGACGTTTCTTCAAAGTGTTGAACAAAGTCATCTAATTCTTCAAGACTATGTTCCCACAAAATATATTTTTCGCAAAAAAGATTCATGTCTTTAGAGAAAACACAGTGGTATATTTTAGTTGAAATTAATTTTGAGAAGACAATAGTATATTAGCAAAAAGTTGAATCCAAGCATTTTGTGCTTGCTGTGAGTTATGCATGTTGTTGCTTTTCTCTCAGTCAACCGCAAATTGCGCTGGTGTGCTGCAGGTTCGTTGGATCTGCGGCTAAGTGAGATGGTGCGCGGCGCCAAATCGTCCGGCAAGTGCACGGCGCAGATGGCCAAGGATCGCGCCGGCCCGCGGGCCTCCATCTTCCGCAGCAAGAAGTTGAAAGGCTGGTGGCCGCTCACCCGCCGCCAGACGCCCGAGGACCTGCGGCGGCAGGAGGCCGAGCGCAACCAAAAGCAAAACAAGAAGAAGAAGAAGAAAAACGTGAAGACGGACGACGTCCAGTTCACCGACAGCGATGGAAACATCCACTTGCTCATGGTCACCATGACGTCTTTCTTGTGGCAGCCTGCGTCCAAAATGAAGCACAGCTCGTTCCCCTATTCACAGATTTTTTTTTTCCCAATGTATTTTTCGATTTTTTTTTTTTTTCGGGGGTTTGAGGGGGTTTTCCTCATTTTCCCATTCCTCCCCCCATTTTTCAGTGAAAATGCCCACTGGAAGTTTATTCGCGTTTTGGAGTTAACATAAGAAAACCTTTATTAGTCTCGCAATGGAGAAATTCCCATTTCACAGCAGCAAAGTTATGAAAGGAAGAAGTAGAACAACAAAATATAGGAGCTGCTGGAAAGGCAGCTACTCACGCGGCACCATTTTGAAGTCAAAATAACAAAAATAACAACACAACACATTATTTGTATTTAGTATTTCTTTCCATTGCTTTTCAATGGCTGTCACCCCTTATACAACACAAAAAAATTCAGGATATTTTTGCTGAACTTCTCACTCAAAATCAACTCTCAAAATCATAAGTGGAAAAAAAAAATCTTAATTTTGCGTTTGTGTGTATAATTTTAAGGGGGGCGGTGAAAATACAGCGCAGAGAAGAATCCCGTAGCAACCACAAAAATAAAAATGCATGCATGCGTGTGTGTGTGTGTGTGTGTGCGTGTGTGTGTGTGTGTGTGTGTGTGTGTGCGTGTTCACAGGGTAAAGTGGAGGCGGAACTCCAGTTGGTGACGTTGGAGCAAGCCGAGGCCAATCCAGTTGGACGAGGCCGCAAAGAGCCAGAACCACTGGACAAACCAAAGTGAGACACACACACACACAAAAAAAAAAACAATTTTTCACCGTCACACAAGTGTCAAAAGAAGTGAAACATTGGTGTGACGTGGCGCTTGGTGTCACCGTTGCAGTCGTCCCACCACCAGCTTCACGTGGTTCGTCAACCCCATGAAGACGTTCATCTTCCTCATCTGGAAGAAGTTCAAGAAGTTCATCGTGACTTTGGTGGTTCTCGTCATGTTGGCGCTCTTCTTGGGCCTGCTGGTGTACTCGCTGCCGCAGCAAGTCACACGGCTCCTCGTCACTGGGTGAACAACGGCGACATTAGCGCTCAAGTCATGTTTGACTACACTCTTATGCTGACGCCGGTGTCACTCGCCGGAATACTCCATTCGTTCCATTTTTCTTACTTTTGGATTCTTTTTCGTTTGTAACATTATTTTTTATGCACTCATATCAGTCATTTTTAAAATGTTCACACTTTTTGTGAATTTTGGCCATGTTTGAAAATTCAAGATTGACTCAAACATTTTACACGTGAAATCAATTTTGATGGAATTCTGATGTCATGTTGATGTTGAATTGACACCAGCATATAGATGCAAGTCAAATAATGTTAAAATGTTTTAAACAGGTGAAATTGAGTCCGTTTTGCTTTCTTTTCTCATATATGTCTATAGCGAGGGGTCCGCTGTCTATACATTTATATGATAGCAACATTAATTTTTATTTTGTCTTCATTGGCATGTTTGGTATGAACAGTATTGATAAGTAATTGAAAGTTTTGTACTTGTATTACGTTACGAACTACATTTTTAACAGGTAACTTGTAACTGTGCTGGAATCGATGACGTAATGAACCCTCCATCCAAGCAATCTTCGGAAATGATCTTTCCGTTGGGTGGAGGTGGCGCGGCTGTCTGCGCCTCCAACCGGGAAGCGTGTCACCGCTGCCGCAGAGTGCGCATGCGCGTCAACATGCGGCTCGCGTAAAGCATTAAAGGAGCATCCTCGTTGAAAAGCAACCCCCCCCCCCCCAAAAAAAAAAAC
>CAAKHF010001422.1:0-12281 GCA_901007745.1 Hippocampus kuda | reverse complement strand
TAGAGCAAACCACTGTCAATTTTTGAAGTCCTTGACTCAGCGTTTTGCTGCACATAGTGTGCATCAAACATCTTCGTTGTTTGTAACATACAGGAACAATAAACGTTTGAAACTAGAAATCTCATCAAGGAAGGAATCCAATATACAGTAATCCCTCGTTTATCATGGTTAATGGGGACCAAAACCACCCGCGAAAAACGAAAATCCGAGAAGTAGCGACCCCCCCCATATAGGTACATGTACATAATACTTATAAGGCCAAATTTAATGGTATAAATGCATGTAGAAGTAAATTTTGAAGAAATTAACATGACTTAATGCTGTATACTAATAGATTTAAACATTGGTTTGGATACAACTTTATTATCAAATGGGCTGTAACATACAGCACAGATGACATAAACATAAAACAAGAAACAGGTTTCTTGTTTATAATGTTTAGGTTAGTTTATGAAAAACAAAATACAGTAAACATATACATGTAATACTGTGGGCGGCCTGGTAGTCCAGTGGTTAGCACGTCGACTTCGCAGTGCAGAGGTACTGGGTTCGATTCCAGCTCCGGCCTCCCTGTGTGGAGAATGCAAAATGTTCTCCCCGGGCCTGCGTGGGTTTCCTCCGGGTGCTCCGGTTTTCCTCCCACATTCCAAAAACATGCGTGTATTGAACACTCTAATTGTCCCTAGGTGTGAGTGTGAGCGTGGATGGTTGTTCGTCTCTGTGTGCCCTGCGATTGGCTGGCAACTGATTCAGGGTGTCCCCCGCCTACTGCCCGGAGACGGCTGGGATAGGCTCCAGCACCCCCCGCGACCCTAGTGAGGATCAAGCGGTTCGGAAGATGAATGAATGGATGAATGTAGTACTGTATATGTTGCTCTATGTGACTCGCTGTTGTTTTGCTGACTTTCGCCGCTTTTCACGGACCTTTTGCGGACTTTTTGCGAACTTAAAAAAAAATCCGTGATGCACTGAAGCCGCGATAAACGAACTGCGAAATAGCGAGGGATCACCGTAGTAGTAGTATCGTACCAATATAGTAGCAGCCTTGCTCACCATGTAGCCACTAATCTTCCCAACACTTGCAGACTGTATATTCCCCAAAAAATGTATACATTAAAATGGTGTTGCTGCAGAGAAGGAGAACATTGGCTAAAGGGTTCGAATGTGATTGCCAAAATAAACCAACTTTCTTTTTGAATGTTCAGTAATTCCAGGACTGGGGATATCATGAGATATTTTAAGAGATGGAAATCCCCAGCAAATTAATGCATGTCAAATGTACAAATTGAGGTCATAACTTTACCCCCCCCCCCCCCCCCCCCCCACGAAAAAAAGGGGGTTGTAAGACTGTAATTCTTGATCCTAACTGTCCTTACAGTTCAGCCTGCATTACAAAACCTTGTCAGTGAGCTTAAGTTTCAATACCGGAGCAGTATAAATTTTTTAGATGTAATTCAGTTTATGTGTTTTCATGACTGATCAAATTCTGCTCCAACTGAATCCACCCCAAAACATCAGCATGGTAAGAATGCGTTAAATCCTGTTGATCCAATTAGCTGCTGGCCTGCCGTGTCACAGCCTCTCAGGACAGAGGACACCATGGGGCTGGCAGAGCCAAACCAGAGGTCATACACTAATTGGCCACTTGCTTTTAGTTCTAGCTGACTGAAGCGGTGCGATGAGAAACAACAAGAATCACGGCTCATGGGCATGAAGTCAAATAACACTACAGACACCTTTCCAGGCCAACATTTGAAGCAACAAGTGTAAACACACAGTAAGCCATGCGGTTGATTCCAAACTGTTGAGGCTTGACTGAATGATTGAGCATTACTCCACGGAGTGCAGAGACCGAATTAGAGCCATCAACATCTATTTAAATACCCCACAGTGACTGAACAAAATACGACAACGTGGCATTTGGCTGTGGGTAGATTTTGTGTTGCTTGGCTCTAACCGACACAACTTACTTTTTAAAAATGATTTAAGCCTCTCACCATAGATGATATCTCCCCCATAAAACACAAAAAGAGAAAATATCTTCTTTTTTTTGTGATCGCTCACTTAAAAAGAAAAATGCATTTGTTTAATGCTCAGTGACAGCTCACAAAAACTAGGGTCAGCAAAGCATGTGCTTCCTTATTTGAGTTTAATTACCACTTGTTAGCAGTAATGTGTGGTGAGGATCATGACTGGTGAGCCACCAATTCATCAGGAGTTGGACATAAAAATATGAACAAAAAAGATTAGCCAATATTTCAATTATGACCTTAGTTGAAACACACGTTATAATCAAGGTCAAAATGGAATTTTTTAACATTTGGTTTCAAAACTTTTCATGATGCTTCAATCAATTCCACACTGTTCAACTACATGATTGCATTAACAAAACAACAAAAGAATATTTCATATATTGTCAAAGACCTTGTTCTTTTTTGCTGATCTCTCTTTTTTGTAAATTAAAAAGTATTTTTCTCCTACCTTTATATTTAACATTTCATGAAAGATCCGATCATAAAATTACCTTCTTCCTAACAAACCAATCCATGTCAAAATCTGGCAAGAATTTGACGTTCACATTTCATAGCGATTTTCTTCTTTATGGACACTGCTCTCATTTCATTGTTCATTGTTCAGACAAAATTATGCAGGCAAATCTTTTGAGTACCACTGAGATATGAGAGAAAATTTACAATCACAATCTTACCAATGAAATGAGCATTTAGAGCAGTGGGCCCCAAACTTTTTCCTGTGAGGGCCGCATAACCTTTCGCTTCTGTGGTGGCGGGTCAGTTTGTAACAGAAAAAGCGTGACTGCAAGAGTACCTAAATGTAAAAATTTATTGTTTTCCAGAAACCACCACACAAAATCAAATATCCTTTTCTGGATTTTTCACAGAGCCAAAGTCAGGAAATACATAATAAGACTATTAATGAAATAAATAATAGCAAAATAACCCTCCAAAAAAGCCAGGAAATAAATTACACCATTTATGAAATAAATAATAATTAACTTTGCTCTGATGAAATTAATGCATGACACCACAACCTTTATGACAGAATCCCAAGTCAATACTTTGCAGCACAGTGAGTGCTTGCTGCTGTATTTGGCAGTGAATTTGAAACCATGTTCTTCCATCTTCCAGTTCATGAGTCCTATTAGACCCCCAAAATGCGCCCACCATACACGGAGCCTCGTCAATTGTGTTGCTGGCCATCTTTGACCAGTCCAGGTCTAACTCTTTCATAGTTTGGTGCACTTTTGCCGAAAATATCCTCCCCCGTCGTAGGCCCTTTGAGACTTTGGAGGGCTGCCAGCTCCTCGCACATCTCAAAGTTCGCGCTAACCCCACGAATAAAAATGAGCAGGTGCACTGTGTCCTGCACATCCATAATCTCATCCAGTTGCTGACACACTTCCTTGCCATTGGAAGCAGCTCCTCTCATTCTCATTAAATTCAGCACAGAGGTGCACACAGTCTTGGACATTGTGGAAGCAGAAATGAAGTTGCTGTAATCCATGCAGAAGCTGAAAGAGCGCAAAATATGTTTATAAGGAACTGGAAGCAGACCTCCATGGGTGGATGATGTAAAGTTGGCCAGGCCATTGCAGATCGCTGTTGGAAAGTGGGCACTTGGAGACCATCTTCTACCCTCTTCATTTGTGTTCACGTGACCTAATTTTAGATGGGTCTATGGTCTAGTCTTCTTTCGGTCACCAAATTGTCAGGTGTCTCAGGTGTCTGTAAAAGAAGACGGTCCACCACTACGCCCAGTATGGTGCAGCGTGATCTGCCAAAATCCTACTCCAAACAACACTTGGTCCGGCGCGAAAGTGAAAATGTGCCAATTTTTTGGGGTAGTGTGCCTGGCTTCAAAAATACAGCCCGAACTGTCTTTTTGACAATGACAAAAATGAGTTGAGGTTTGGGATTTTTGCAGAAAGTACCTTATTTGGCCAAAATTTAGATCTGAGCACATTGGGTCCACATTTCTTTTTCAGACACATCTCTTGTGACATCCATCCATCCATCCATCCATTTTCTGATCCACTTTATCCTCACAAGGGTCGCGGGGGGTGCTGGAGCCTATCCCAGCTGTCTTCTGGCAGCAGGCGGGGGACACCCTGAACCGGTTGCCAGCCAATCGCAGAAAAAACATTTCAACTCAATTTTTCACAGATGTATTTGGCTCCTGATGATGAAATCAACCCAAACCTTTTCATTCAACTCTTTAAGTTGTATTTTGTGACTTTACCTCATTATTCAGAACCCACTGTTGACCGCAAATTTGTTTTGAAGAATTAATGAGTAAACCTCATTGTTTGAGTGAAGCCTTTGATTCACAAATGTAATTCATCAGTGTATACATAAGGGTCGTCACCATTTAGTGTTGTATTCTACCACTGATCACTTTAACTCTGCTTGATACTTGCACATTGTCACACAGCTGTCATTGGGTGGTACCACTGCACAACAGTACACTTACATTACAGAATGTCCTTCCAAACTTATTTGTCATGTCCTTGTTTATGATGATACTAGTGCAGCGTGTACTACCAGAGACACTGGTCAGCCTGTGTTCTACATACTTGGCCAACAAAGATGATTCTGATTCTGATTCAAACATGTTTATTCATGCACTGAATTCTGAAAGTTCAATGGCTTCCTTTTCTTTGTTTGTCAAAATACAGGAATGCTCTTCTTGACAGTCTGTAAAAAAGCACTTAAATTAATTTAGTTCCACATAGCAGAGTAAAACACACAACTTGCACATTCAAATCAATGCGTAGTGATTTTGTAATGCCCTTCAGTGTCATCAAGGATACACACAGTCACTGATGCAATCTGTTCCAAATCGGCAACAGAACACATACAAACCATAGCTGCTGATAGCCGCAACTCATGCCCATACGCTCCACACTCAAGATTGCCTGTCCAAGCCACTCTTTCCTTCCTGGCTCATCCCCTCTGAAGTGGCCCCGCCCTCACAAATAACAATGAACAGATATTACACTGCCCTCCCCTTTATGAAACCCCTCACCCCAAGGGGTCAGCAAAAAAAGTGCTCAAGCCGATGTGGTCTTCGGCTCTATCTCTGGAGTTGGCCTGGATCGGGGCCAATTCCCCCTCCAGCCGGCGGAACAGGGACAACATTGGTGGTATCTGGGGAAAATGGATCAACCACACGTCCTGAACTGGCAGGTGAAACAGATCCTGCCTCAAAAACAGGAACACCACTGCCCCGGTATGGACAACATGAAGGGCAACCCTCCTGCCCGAGGGGGAACTGCCACTCGATAAACTGCCTCCGTCACCTGCTCGAGTACCCTATATGGTCTGTCCCACTGGCGAATTTAGGGAAGCATCCCTTCTTTTTTTTTTGGTGTGTACACCCAAACCAGCTCACCGATCTGGAAGTTACGGCCCTTAGTCTGCACGTCATAGTTCCGTCTTTCTCCAGCTAGTCACAGGAAAACACATGTGTTGCCTCCAGCCAATCCTGTAGTCTCTGGGCATAGTTCAGCCCCGGCTGGGGATCCCAAACGGCATCTCTGCCAGTGTCCGGATCTCCCAGCTCAGCATCAGCAGAGGAGGAGTACAGCTTGTGAAACTTTGAACACCTGAACGATTAGGCATCAGCATCGGTGAAATGTGCTCGTCCCAATCATGTTGGTGTTTGGAGATGAGGATGGTGAGCTGCTGATGCATGGTGCGCTAAAACCGCTCCACAAGACCATCACTCTGTGGGTGCAAAGGGGTGGTGCATGTCAGTCGGTCATCACCAGTCACTGTGCTCAGCAGGTCGATCTTAACCCTTGTGCGTTGATTTTTTTTAACGACACATCGGACAAAGGCACCATAATGGAATGGTGGCTTTAAAGTGTAATATCAAAGTCATTTCTGAATCCTTTTTTTTCTTGCGACCACTCAAAATGTTCAGTGGCGTCAGACCTATCCATACATATATACAGTAGTTTCTATTTACTTATTGAGGTTGGTGCCCTCTATGGACATCAAAGCAATAAAAAGCAGTATTGTGCTATGGGTATAAGTAACTATCATCTGCATATAAGTAAAAAACAAAAACATTCAATTTGAAATATTCAATATGGACAAGTTAGCGCCTTCAACATGTTAATAGATCATGACATCATTTTAGTTTGTACGTCAACAGTCCTGTTATGGGATGTTTTGGTCCACAAGGGTTAAGATGGTTCCCACTGGAACAGCGTCAGGCCTCACAATTGTGGCTGAAGACCCGGTGTCCAACGGGGCTGTGCAGGAACCATCCCCAATCTGCACACAAAAATACTGGGGTCCCTCATGTCTGTCCCACCCACCAGTACTATGGTCTCTTCCCGGACGTGGGGGTCCCTGCACATAGCTCCTGCACACTTACTACTGACGAGCCACTCCAGACAACACACAAACAGATCCATTCTGTAAGTTCAAACATGGGCGTAGGTTATGAGCCCCTTAAATTGATGTTACTTTTTTTTTTCTTTTGAGAAAAAACAGGTGTGTGTATATGTGTGTGTTTGTGTTTTAATACAGACAACAGATACGTACATTGAAAACATTGAACTCATTTGCAATACTGAAGATTCAAATCTGGACCACATATGGTCCAGAGCTGATCAGGATGTAATTTTCCAGTGACGCATGGGTGCCAGATATGGGCCGTATATCAACTTCTCTTCTGTTGTCAAAGTCACGAAACCAAATCACCACTTTCATGAATTTGGGCTGGATTTTGTAACACATCCAGGCAATGTCCGTCGCAGTCAGTCAGATCTGGGGAGGCTCTTTCAAGTGTTTCAGAGGTTAGGTAACTTTTTAAGTTTTGGGGACAGCCAAATGCGTTTCAGATTTTTTCCAAACAGTGGGTGTACAAATTGATGTAGAATGTCAGAAGAAAAATCTAATTATCCACTTTAATGTATTAAATATGAACATAAATGATGGTTGATCACTTTTTTTTTTATGCGCAATGTCCAAGATGGACGGAAAATTAACACCTAAATCTTACATGTTCTTGAAACTGCTGTCCCCAAAATAGATATAAAATATAACTTAGGCATTATTATTATGATGTTTATTTAAATGTGCAACATTAGGTTTATGCCAACAAGGGTTTTTTGATTCCTAGATGTCACGATATTTACAGGTAGAGTATGTCGGTGTCTCAAATGGACTGAGCAAAAATAGTCTCGGACCCACAAGACAAGATGGATTTAGTTTCCTCAGATCCATTCATATTATTTATTTATACCATGTTTGTACTATATTTGCGCTTGGTTTTAAGTCTGAATTGCTCAGATAAAGAAATTGAGCGGCGTTCTCTCAAAAGCCTTGTGATTACTTTCCAGTCTTCAGCATGAAGTATACGGGTTCATGTTCAAGTAGAAGAGATCGGTGCTGGTGGCTCAATTCCTAAAGGATGAAGTCTGCGGGGTGGCACACTGGTTGACTGGTTAGCATGTAAACAGTGCAGAGGTGCAGGGTTCGATTCCGGCTGCGGCCTTCCTGTGTGGAGTTTGCATGTTCTCCCCGTGCCTGCGTGGGTTTTCTCCGGGTCCTCCGACTTCCTCCCACATTCCAAAAACGTGTGGCAGGTCAATGGAAGACTCTCATTTGTCCTTTGGTGTGATTGTGAGTGTGGATAGCTATTTGTCTATGTGTGCCCTGTGATTGGCTGGCAACCAGTTCAGGGTGTCCCCCACCTATTGCCCAAAGACGGCTGGGATAGACTCCAGCAACCCCCGCGACCCTTGTGAAGATAAAGTGGATCGGAAAATGGATGCACTGATGCGTCTGCGGAGAAAGTATCCTGGTTCTCTACCACACGGAAGTACATAGAATGTGTGGTTTACCTCAATAAGTTGAACTTCCAGGCATTGGCATTAACTGGTTCTTGCGCTTGTCCAATATCACACTCGGAGATATTTGGTCTGCAGCAGACAAACAATTTTGAAGCTGAAACGGTGGTAGTGGATGCAAAAGTCTAGGGAGGATATCAAATTTAACACCGTCCCTGTGACAGTAGGGAGATGTGGAAATTCTGCAGAGAGCAACAGTTCTGACGTGGATCTTATTCACACCCATTTACCAAGGTGGAAAAACATCAAAGGGAACCATGGACAAAAGCACAATTATTGTCAGTAGATTATTTGATTGCTAATCAAATATAATTGTTTGATATTTAGTAAAATAGAATATGACATGAATCCTGGAATTACACTTACTAAAATGGCAACTATACAAGAATGTACAGAATATCAAATTGAAACACAAAACTTTTATAGGCTATTAATAACACTGTATCTTAACTTTACTTCCAGCTTACTGCTCCTCAGTGTCTCGGATGCACACATTTCATTCTTGACCCTGTGTTTTGGACCCATGATAATGGTTAAATTGCCCCAAAATATGCTTCTTTAAGCTTGCTTTGAGAATGTTTTCAGATTGTAACTGGATTTTGACATGTTTCGGATGGACTGCTGTTTTTCTCAAATTATCTATTTTGAAGTTGCTCAAAAGCAAAATATTTATTTGAAACCTATTTTCAAATATTACATTTAAAGCAATGCTTTAACATTATAAAAAAATATTTGTGAAATATTTGTATCAATTTATCACCCAGTTCAGATCATTAATACTGTATGTACCTGAGATAAAAAAAAAAAGTACAGCACATTCTTCAAAAAGACCTCCTTTTAACCCTACCCAATTACTTTTTTTTTGGTAAATTAGAGGGAACATTGGCCAATATATTGAGGGAGAATTTTCCCAGGATAATCACAAGACCTGACACTTGCACTTGGTGGGCAAACTGATGCAATTTTCACATGTGCTTCCATTCTAGGATGGTAGCAAAGGTGCTAAATTGCAACCATGCCACCACTGGCATGTTTCAGCAACATTGGATTGACAAGTGATGTTGTGATTATACTGTAACCAACCATATGTGTTACTGAGGGTGTACAACATTTTGGGGTGATTCATTTGCATAGGGACCTTTCTGCCAATTGCTCGCCGTTCATCAGCTTCCCTGGAAGGGTTTTCTTCCAGTGAGTGATTAGAAAGGCGCCCACAAATAAAATGTATTATTATTATTATTATTATTATTATTATTATTATTATTATTATTATAATTATTAAACTGGGGCCATGATTGAGAACTGAAAGGGACGGCTGACCAGTGGCCTGGAAGAGAAAATTCGGTCTTTGCCTGATGGCCTTCTGCAGGGCTATTGATGCGCGTTACCCCAGGGCGATTTTGACAAGCCAAAATGGCTGTTCGCCAGTAAGGTGAATGTCAGAAGTAGTCACCTCGTCGCTGCTAAGAAGGACGCAGTCCCCGAAAGGGTGCAGACAAACACATCATTAGCACACCACCACATGTAGCATTTTCCCACAGTCGATAAAAAGTTATGTTGCAGGAAAAAAAAATCAAGAGAACAGGCACCATTGTGTGCTCAGTGGTAAGACAAAGATGCTCAATATAAGACAGATGTTTGAGGTTTTTCGAAAATGCCATTGAGGCTAGTAACCGAACATCACTGAGGGAAAGCAACAGAGTTTTTGGTGAAAGTATTACGCATTTCATACGAAATGGCATGAAATCCAAATCCCCACAATTCAAATGTAATTGCTTTGCATCAGAATGTACTTTTGGCACACAAAAGAGCATGTGTACATACGCAGCTTGTGGAAATGTGAAATGAATGAATGAATATGTTGAATGTAATTACTTTGTTTCAGCTGGTTACAAGAGTGATGCAGTAAATGTACACTTTGATGGGGAAGTACTGTACCACATTTATGCACTTGAACATGTGCTTCTCTTCAGGTAAGCTGTATGCATGTCTTTTCTGTTCTCACATACAAAGTTTTTGACTGTTGAGAGAAACATTAGGTGTTCGAATCGCCTTAACCTTAAATATTTTCACTGTAATTTGTTTTCAACTCTTTTTCATCTGGAGTGCACTCACAAAAGGAAAGTCATACACTTTGTGCTTCCATGCAAGCTCGAGCACTTGTGCGCACACAGACACGCAACGTACTCATGTTGTATAATCAGTGCGATCCTTCCCACAAGTCATTGACGACAACCAACACCTGCATTATTAAAATAACCAGAATGACATGGGCTGTTTGGTTGCTGTGCAACTAATGTCAAAGTGTGGCCCACCTTGTTGGCAGTAAGTCAGATTTGTATCCAATGAAGGCCGGACTCCACCAAGGCTGTCCTTTGTCATCGATTTTGTTCAGAACCTTTGCGGACAGAATTTCTCGGCACAGCCAAGGCATTGCGGTGGTCCATTTTTTCGCACTTTCAGTATTGCATCTCGCTTTTTGCAGATGAGGTCGTACTATTGGCTTCATCAAGTCACGATCTACAACTCCCACTGGAGCGGTTCGTAGCCGAGTGTGAAGGGGTTGGGCTTCCGTGATAAAGCTGCTGCTGCATTATCTGACCCCAGAGAAGTGGAAGAAAATGGATGGAAGGATGGACAAATTGACTCAGCTGACTAAGGCTGACCAACAAATGAGTAACTTCCTCTCTGAAAGTGAGGTGTATTGTCATGTATGAGAGGGTCTTTGCTGCTACATAGCTGTTATTGTCTTCCGTTTTTGTTGATGCATGTTTACAGTGACTGTGGTGTGTTGTATTGACTGGCGCACTTGACAAACACTGTAAATACGGTATACTTGACAAATAAATGAGCATACAGTATATGAAGGGCCAGGAACCATGTCGTCTGTCGCCCATGGATCTGAATAAAAATGTCAATAAATTGGCGAGACCCACAGCCGTCACTTTGTTGGACGCTCCAGCTCAGGGGTGCCCAAGTCCGGTCCTCGAGAGCCCCTAACCAGCCTGTTTTACATGTTTCCCTCCTCCAACACACTTGATTCAAATGATCACGCGATCAGCAATCTTTGCAAAAAATGACTATCCTGATAATTTGAATCAGGAGTGATGGAGGACGGAAACATATCAGCGTTGGGGCTCTCGAGGACCGGATTTGGGCACCAGTCAGTCCATGCAACAAAGTGAGGGCTATTTGAGGTCATCGTGTTATTTGAAGCTGTATTGTTCATTTACATACTTGAAAAAGCACTGCCCGCCAAAACCAATATTAAACAATATGGAGGGTGTGCTTAGACAGCTGGGAACTGCTTTATACTGCGAAAAAAAGTGGATGACTTTAATATTTCATTCATGGTCCATAACACTCCTATCCCCCAAGTTATTAAACAGAGAGCCAAAGTTAGTTGAAACATAATCCACAAATAACCAAGTCAAACCAACGAGTGGACTTTTTTTCCCTCTGGAT
Organism: Hippocampus kuda; assembly: GCA_901007745.1. Classification (NCBI taxonomy): domain Eukaryota; kingdom Metazoa; phylum Chordata; class Actinopteri; order Syngnathiformes; family Syngnathidae; genus Hippocampus; species Hippocampus kuda. The sequence continues at coordinate 934 of CAAKHF010001422.1, read as the reverse complement.
AACAATTACCCCACTGTAAAAAAAAAAAGTAGCAAATGATTCCACAGTGAATGCATGACCGTCCTATCAGCGAACAATACTCTCCCAGCTGACCTTGGGCGGGAAGTGAGGTAGCCAGCCAATCGCATGACACATACAAACAACCATTCACAAATGCACCTGTTCCAACACACCTGATTGAAATGATCAGGATCATTGTCCAGCTTCTTCAGAGCTTGCTGAGGAGTAGTGATGTGCCCGAATTTGCCGAGGTTCCGATGCGCGTGCCGAGTAAACCGGAAGAAAATGTGCGAAGCGCGCACCGAGGCGTGTGTCGATTACGCTTGTGGCCACGCCCGATACCTCGGAACGCTCGTTGCTCCGCCCGAAGCCTCACGGGACGGGATTCCTACGTCACCGCCACAAATAGTGTCGCGGGTGAATCGAAATACATTCGGCGCACCGGGACGACAATGAGCTCACAGGTGACGCTGACACTCAACTCGCATCTCCAAACCTCAACTCATTCCGATTCGTTTTACAATGGACGGCTTTGGACGCACCCCACCATCCACAACGAATAAGAAGAGAACATCCCCTGTCTGCGATCATTTTGAGCAGATCTCTCCTAAAAAGGTACAAATTATAACCAGTGTGAAAATATATTGTAAATTGTTGTGACAGCACAGTGCATCCCTCATTCTAATGTCTTTCTTCTACTTGCTGATATTTCAAAAGGTGAAGTGTAAACTTTGTTGTTGGCTATTAGTCTGTTTGTTGTGTCTTGGGTGACAAACTGTGGCGGCGACTGGACCACACAGTCATGCAGAGGAGGACCCAGAATGAGACCGCAGATGCGACTGGAGGTCCACACTTACCTGGGCGAACCCAACATCAGCAGGATGTCAAACCCCCTGGACTACTGGGAGCTGCACAAACATGTCTACCCAAACCT
>CAAKHF010001420.1:42621-59434 GCA_901007745.1 Hippocampus kuda | reverse complement strand
CAGAGGTCAAACTTAAGGCGATTGGGTTACACAGTTGAACACGGAAATAGAGCAGCGACAAGAGAGTTCAACGTTAACGAGTCAATGTTATAACTTGCTGTTGGTTAAGTGAATTGTGTCGCTCCTGTATTGAATAAGTTTTACTCACATTTGATCGTTCTGTTGGAATTTCCTTCGGCGTAGCTCCATCTAGTGGATGCATTGTAGATTGCATCTTATAATGCGGTACTGTACGTCCAATATATGAAAAATAATTGCAAAACAGGCCATTCATTGAAGGTGCGCCTCCATAATCCAGTGAGCCTTTTAGTGTGGAAAATACAGTTTTTTTATTTTTTTAATCTACGAAAAGAAAAGATCAAAGGCAGCAAGACCCACAAACAAGCGAAGAATGAAGGTCAGGAAAAGCATTTCAAGGAGAGACATTTTCTGGGTTTTTATCTAAATATTCAAAATTAGAGATTACTTCTAAAACATTTACTTGTCCAAATATATCTCAGATAAAAATTGTTAAATGCCACATTTGGGCAAAGCTGAAAGTCTGTACTTGTCTACAAAATCATGTCTTGAGTATAAGAATTCAAATCTCTTCCATTTTATGCTATACAAAGACCAAAAGTACACCAGCAATGGCAAAGTTGTTCTGTGTCAAGTCCCGTAGAAGTAAATCAACCTTTCTAAATCTTGTTCCCTTCACAAATTTCAAATGATCTTTAATTGTCAAGAAAGATCTTTGAAAGATACACACTGCTTTTGATATCTGATCCAATGTTCTTGAGGGGGCTTTGAAAAGAAAGTCACATTCATCCATTATCTAAATCGCTTTATCCTCACGAGGGTCGCTGGTGTGCCGGAGCCTATCCCAGCTGACATCGGGCTATAGGCGAGGGACACCTTGAACTGGTTGCCAGCCAAACGCAAAACCACATTGAATTTTCCTTCTTTTGTTTTTGACTTTACAGGTGTTCCAAGACTGTAGTAGCTCATCACACACGGGATATGTTTTAATGATGTGTTTTAAATTAATAATAATAATACTACTGCTACTACTAATAATAGTAATAACAATAATAATAATGATTATTATTATAATGATGATGATGATTATTATTACTAGGTAGCAGTAATAAAGGGGAAATCCAGATTTCCTAGGCAAGAAGATGAGTTTGTTGTTGTGCGACAGGGTTGTTGTTCAGCGGACGGTTTAGCTTTACACAGGACAGGACAGGAAAGCCAGGACAGGGTACCTCTCGATCACGGCGGCTGCATCCTGCTCTCTTTTCCGTCTCTTTTTCTCGGCAATGCCCCGGAAAGCCCTGCCAGAATGTCAAAGTGTTAAGCATGTACCGGGAGAAGGGTAGGGGGGTAAAATTACGCTTCAACACGACCTGATTTGATGAGTTTTTCTGTCTGAACCAAATCTAATTCAAGGGTTAGACGTGTGAGCTCAGCTTGAATAGCTTCATCATTTTGCTTTTAAGAGCAAAGTGAGTCATTATAGGTTGTATCGAGGTGAATGAAGTTCTCAGAGTTATTTATGGATTGGCGAAAGTTATTGCAGAATGCACATTTCATACATTAAAAAACACACACACACACACACACACACACACACACACACACACACACACACACACACACACACACACACACACACATGGCCCCTCCCCTCCCATCTCCAGCAACTGCGCTTAAGCCAAATGACAAAAATGCAATTGTGAGTACTGGTAAAGGCTACAATGCAAGGGAGGCGGGGGGGGGGGTTCGTTTTCAAAAGCAGAATACATTCATCGAAAAATATATATAATGTAACGATTAAACATCATGAATTATTATCGTGAGGATAACTCGATACACTGCCCATGACGTAAAATAAGTTTCAGAAGCCACTTTCACACTTCTGGCACTGAAATGAAAATTCCGGGACAAAGTCAGTCTGCTGATTGATCCCCTTTGGAGAATATACAAGAAGTCTTTTTCCGTGCCCCTTTTTGGTATACATGGGAGCAAAATGGCAGAGGAGGAACAAAGTCGACCTGACATTTTTCCATCTGTAAAAGCTGATTAGGGGCATCTGATGCTACCCCAGGAGGCACTTTTTTTTTCACTGCGTCACTGTTCTGTACTGACCCGACAAACCGGGGAAAAAGTTGATCTGACAATATTCCGCCTTCTGAGGTAATATCAGAAACCCTTTTCACACTTCCTGTAAAAAAAATTTTTTTTACCTTTTATCTGCGCCGCTGTATTGTACCAACAGCACCAAAATGGAATGGAAGGAACAAGGTTGAGTCGGCAGTTTTACACCTTCACGTAATGTTGTAAGCCTTTTTTTACACAGCCTGTAAAAGCCGCCATTTTCAACCTTTTTTTTTTCACATCACCCTGTTCAACAAAGTTCCGTGGGTTTTTTTTTTCCTGCCTTTGAGTTAGTTAGTATCAGAAGCCCCTTTCACACTGCCTTTGAAAAAGCCAGCATGTTACAGCCTTTTTCCTGTGTCAACACCTTTGAATGGAAAAGAGGCCATTTTCCCCCTCCTGACGTCGTATCACAGGTCCCTTTCAAAATACCGGCGTTTAAAGGTGGTGTGAAAGGGCCTTTGCGTTTTTTTGTTTTTTTTTGTCTGTACGACCAGCACAAAAACAAGTTGACATGGCAATAAGCAAACTTCTAAGGAAGTATCAGAAACCCTTTTCACACGACCGGTGAGAGTCGACATTTTTCTCGCCCTTTTTTCTTCTCATAAGCCATAACAAGAGATGGGGTGTGAAATCAACTTGGCAATTTTATGCCCTTTGAGGTGGTATCAGAAGCCCATTGTACACTTTATTTAAAAAAACTGGTATTTTGAAAACAATTTCTGACACCGCCAAAATAAAAAGGGGGGGGGGGGACAAAGTCAACCCGGCATTTAGTAATGCACCAAAAGTAACAGTTTCACAATATCGATGCTACACAGGCGTATAGCGAGAAGGATAAGAAGTCATTGCCATGGCAATGCCAAATAACCCACTTTCAAAGGCCGTAATATTGGCAGACCGGCCAGGACACCTATCGTGCTACGTTAGCATCAATGCTAATGTTACAGGAACTGTTCAGTGCCTTGGATTAAGACTCTCTCTTGACAGGAGATCAGGCCAAGATGTATCACCGCTTCTGACACCATATTCCAGTTTTCCGGTGACCCTGAACAGGATAATCCGTACAGAACACGCAGGACGGACGGACATGACATTGGTAAACAGAGATTGCATTACAAGACAACAACTGTATGTCTGTAATCCAATCATAAAAGGACAGACTGAGGCAATTTTCTCTGTGTCCTTGCACATGTGAGGACGCGGCGAAGGCACCAGGTGTTCTTTGGAAATAGAAGCCCGGGACCCTCGCTGTGCGGTAGAGGACATGGGGGGGGAGCAGAAACTGTGAATACAGTATACTGAAGCTACGCTGGCAAGCTGTGGGCTCGGGTACGATTGGGTGTGAGCACAAACTCGGGTAAGGGAACACTCTGGGAAACATAAAATGAGAGTTCGGAGCATGTTAGGAGAGCGGATTAAATAAATAATGACTTTGCATTCAGGTGTTGTATTATATACATATAAAGGTTTTCTTATCTTATCCTGTATAATCTTTTCATAAATACTGTATACGTTGAATTGAATGTCAGCATCGATTAGAATTTACTGTTGACCAGTGTTGTCTGATTGTCAAATCAGGTTTCTGCATTAATCACGACCCGGGGCCATCCGAACTTCACTGACACTGGCTCGAATTGGGCCAGCACCAATTTCATGAAGAAATAGGATGAAATCAACACATACTTGTTTTGTTTAGTTTTTGTTTTTTTTAATATTCAATATTCAGAATTTCATGCATTTAAACTTCTCAATCATCAGAAATCTTTTTACTGCACTGTGGACATTTTTTTGAGGAAAATGACAAATGTTTAATATATTAGAAAAAAAAACATGCAAAAAGGTTACTGCAAAGAAGTACTATTTTCTTAACGGCTTAAATAATACAGTGTAAAGATGCTAAATTTCTGTTCCACCGCAACTTGGCTCATAGTGGCCCCATGTAGGCTTCACGTAGGACCCCAGGAAGCCATATGGCCGCGTGAAAACGCGCACAGCTGCAGTCATACAGCACCTTGACCAAGTTTTCGTGTTAAAGGCACGGCTGGATGAATGCCGTACCGTCTGTTAGGGCTCTGCCAGTGCAATTTCGCATGATTTCTGGATAAAAGTGAGCAGGAAGCAAACAAGACAAATGAAAAATGTAATTGCAATATTGTGCCGTGTATTTGTTGGCCCCTGCGGCCATAATGAAGACGTGAGCTTGTAATCATGTACATAAGCGTGTCATTCCGTTATCGGCGTGCTGACAACAATGACAAAACACCCCTCCCAGGCCCTCGTAAATCACTGTCTGCAAACTGAGAACAGCACTTATCTTGTTTCAAAAGTTACCTCTTGGAGATTTGAAAGAAAAAAAAAAAGAATCAGGTGAAAGGAGTGACAATAGCCATTGTAGCAAGACTTTGGGGGAATCAATCCCATTTCAGGAGAAAATGAAGGACCGTGGCCATTTTTTTTTTTCCTGGCGGAAGAATGTGCGATGGCCGATAACGAGCGGCAACCTACTTTCTCAGCTTTGAAATAAGAGTCCAATCAGACACATGAGCCATGCAAATGGTCTTTAAGGAGGAATAAATGCCGGGGAATCAAAATCTAATCCTCCAGCAAGTCGTGAGAATGGTCCAGAATGTAATTGTGTCAAGGTTCCTCCAGATGTACCGAGCTTAACTGACCGTGAAATGAAAATTCTTTAGGCACAGCCCTTGTGGGGCCCTCACTTACTGTACGGGATGTTTTAAAAAAAAGCGGCAATTATCTCGTGGGCCCCGGAGCAAGGAGGCGGGGATGGGGAGCTCTTAAGAGTTTATAGCCCTTCTCCCCTTATGGAATGTAAATAAATGCAGTGGAACCAGGAGAAATATGACTCCAAAGTCAAACGATATTTGTACTTCAAACCGTCCAAGCGATGAAGACGTCAGCATCTCAAGGAGTTAAGTCGTTTGGCTTTTTTAGGGACGTCACCGCATAAAGTTATCAGCGATGAAGTGTGAGACAAAAACCGAATCAAGAAAATATGGTCTTGAATGTGACAGAGGTACATCATAATTTTCGCGTGGTGACACCTCAGAGGTTTGTTAGTGATGTGATGAAAACAAGGAAAAATGTGGCCATGATAGCAGAAACGGACTTTAGTGCGACATAGGAAAGTAGTACATCTATTATGTCTTCGTCCTTAGTACAATATAGCTTAGCATACTCCTGCAGGCTTCCCGTCAACCCATTTCTGATATTTACACAGAGGAAAGACATTAAAATGGTTGACGGCAACTCAATATTGTCATTATCTGCACCAATCATGTTTTTGTCCTTTTGCTTCTACTGCACTAAATGAATTTCTTTTTTTCTTTTTTTTCTAATAGACAAGCAGTCTCCCAGTTGACATTTTCCATTTTTCTTTCTCAGTGCTTCTACCCAGCGTGGCATTTAAAAGAACACCTTTTCCCCCCCAACCAGAGACAACAATCTCACGGGCCTGCCTGCTCCTACTCTGCAATTGACCGTCTCATGTTGATGGAAAAAGCATTTACGTTTCGCTCACCTCTCACAACCTGAGTTTTGCCTTAAACTCTACAATTTACTGTACACTGGTTTAAAAAGTGAGAAGCGACTTCCCTTGTTGCAATAGCAGCCGTTTTATCGGATGAAAAGAAGTGCACTGAATACTTGACGCGATGAAACATTATTTTCACTGTGCCGTTCTGGCAAAGTAGAAAGGCGGGTATGCTCACCACCGCTTGGCCGTTGCCGATGGCAATCCCATCCTGGTCCATCATGTTGCGTGAGATTGTGATGGATGGAAGATCCAAGCTCTGAGGGGGGAACTGAGGGATCAGGGAGCCCCTGTGCTGGGTTGGAGGCTCCGGCATGATGTGGAAAGGTGAATCCCCTTCAGACAGGCCGAGGCCGGACTCCATTTCTGGCGGAGGTGTGATGGGAGGAATTTCAAACTCCTCGTCCCCAAGGCTGGGTGTGTGAAAGGTCTGCAAGGGGAGGGGAGAAGACAAAACATTGGTTGATCTGACGGAAGTTGTTTAAGAGTTGTCGGAGTGTGGTAACACACTTCTAAATCTTCTACGTGCACTCAAGTGTCATTTTTTTCCTGAAGTTATTAATGCGCTGAAGGCATCCGAAGAGGGGAAAAATAAAAAATAAAATGGCAATCACAGGAGAGCAAGAGCATGCACGATAAAGGCACTTATAATCTTTGGGATGCGAGATGTTAGGTTGAAGTGCACTGAAAATACACATTACAGACTAGAAAGCTTGAAAAAAAGCATTTTCAAAGATGATTACACATGGCCAGGAGTATTTCTTTTTTGTTCCCCTCGCCTGCACCCTTAAATCTGCTCATCAAACAGCCTAATCCTTCTGCCTTTGGAATTAAAGCTTTCCGACACGCTTAATTTGCTTATGCGCCTTCGCCGAGATGGGAATGTTCACACACTTCGGTCTTGTTTTTATGTTGCGATGTTGCCTTAAGTCACTCTGCGGAATGGCGGTGTATTCATAAGCTCACGATGACCGCAAGAACATCAAAGGACGCGCACGGTGTCAAAGGTGCTTGTCGGTCCTTTTGCAAAATAATGATTGATTGAAAAGCGACAAGAAATCTGAAGCCGTGGATCATATCCACAAAATGATTGAAGTTGGTCTAACCATCCAGAAGCAATTGGGGATCACTTTTACAGGACGGCTTCCTTTCAGAGCATCCTTGACATGACTGTAATTGGTCTTGAAAGCCAAAATAAGGCATTTATGATAATCACGAAGGCCTCTCTTCAAACGCAGTTTAATTTTCAAAGAACTGAGATGAAATGCATCATGGCAACCTTGCAACCATTTCACCAGGCAGAACATGAACATGTTGAAACATGATTTTCATGAAACATCATGAAACAAACGGAAATAGCCTCAGAGGTGGGTCAAAATACTGCCATGGCATATCACACCGTATCAGTACATCAGCATCATACAAAATATTTCAACTTGTCACAACACTATTCATAATCCTAATCTTAATGGACAATGCCGCAGAAACACATACTTTTGCACCATTATTGCGGTAAGTTTGGATCGAATACGTATAACCAATTGTTGATTAATTATGGGCTGATAAAAAAGAAGGAGTCCAGCAACCAGCAGAGGCGCTGTTGATTCGCTTTCAGCTTTGCTGGCTACAGAAGTAACAAAGTCCGCTCTTGGAAGTTCAACTATGTTAAAATATCGGCAGTTTTATTCTGGTTTGGAAACAGGAGTTCAGATCCATCCAAATAAACATTTATTCTTTGAATTTAATTTCTTTCAATTTATAAAATGTTGTTTCACACACTTACGACTAGAATTCTCACAAAAATCCTGTACAAGGGTTGCTAATGCTAATGTTTTCCATTGTTGCGCGTTTGTATTACCACCTCGACCTAACATCCGTTAGCCACTCCGGGCATCCAAATCAGCATCTAATAACCAATAACCATCCAGGGGCAGAAACTGTTAAGACCATTTTCATTCAGAAAACAGAGCCAGTTCACCTTCAGTTCACAGGAAGCTAAAGTCCAATTTGTCAAAATGCCAGCCTGTGGCTGCCTGTGTGCTGAATAGATGACAAGCACTTCCAGTAGGAACCGTTCGCTAGGAGCTCTCCGTTGTCATAAGCTTCTGTCCACTCAAAAAGTCCCAGCGATGCCAACATGCCAATGAAAAAAAAAAAATACAAATGTGTCCAAAAGTGAATAAACTCAACTGCCACAAGTCAAGAGAGAGGAAAGCTCCGGAGATCCCCCCCCATCCTTGCCGCGTTCATTCATCTTTTCCGACTTCCCCTGCCGAGTCGGGTCAAGCTGTATGCTGGCGTGGAAAACTTGTGGTCTCGGTCTCATCTGTATTATATAACGCAGCCATCGAGATTTGCTTTGACAGCAAAGTGAGGCACAGCGAGGAGAAGACGAAGCTTTGGGCACATTCCCAAACTAGTAGTAGCATTAATAAGCGGGTTTATTCAAGTTTTTTTGTGTTTCAACATACGGGGAAGAAACAGTACAGATGACGGGGTGTGACGGAAGGTGGCATTAGGGCCGTCAAACGATATTTGGCACATTTAGTGAAGTGGGTTCTGGTTTGTTTGGGTTCCTATGGCAGCAAAGTAGCAACAACTGAGTCTCTCATTACACACATTGCTGAAGTCATACTGACAGTATATTATACGTTTGTAATCACGAGGAGGTTCGCTGTTTAGTGGACATGTCACCGCAGCTTCTGTGCGAGTCAGGAGACCTCTTTTGCAGAGTTTTTCCTTCACTTTATGATGATATGGCGTTTCGAGGTTACGAATGGCGTCCAATGAATCGGTTTGTGCAGAATTGTGACAGGACGCTTTTACGAGAAGTGATGTACTTACTGTTTTTTCAATGACATTAATTTGTGGCCCGCCCTGTAGGGTTGCCTGAAAATTGGGCAGAACAGGATATTGGAGCCCAACAAATAGGAAGAAGGCTGGACCAGAATCGTACCAAGCTATCGTCAGTGGTTTAATTTTTTTTTTTTTTTTTTTTATGAAGAAGGAAGTTGATGACATGCAGTGATGGAAACAGGCACCGGGATCACTGCTGGCCCATCTCCTCTGTACCTTAATGATGATACAAATTACAATATGCACCCGAGGCCTTCGGTGCAGTCTGATCTCATTTGAAACAAGGACTATTGAAATATGTCTCCTGTCCATGAGGAAAGACCCTTTTTTAGGATGTTTGGGGGAGGCGGAAGGATGGGTCTGATCCTACTGGACGCAGCAGGGTGTCACGGTGTTGCCGCGAGTCATTTCCAATAAAGCTTAGCTGATTCCAGACCAGGAGCAGCTCAGAGGGGGCCTGTGATCGAAGATTAAGAAAGGCACAGTCTAATTTATTTTCATCGCCGGTCTGTTTATGTATTCAAACGGCGCAGGATAGCTCGGCTGAGCCAAGTGCCAAAACAACTGCTGGCACGGGGATGGAAGTGCACGTTCAGGTTAAGTGGGCAACATTGGCAGTTAGCATTAGCACTCTTGTGGATGGAAAAGGACACTTTGGAGTCCAAGAGGGCTTCAATCATCAAGGATTTTTCCTAAAAGTGTACAAGAACAGTGCACAACAGCCGAATATCGCATTTGATAAAATACCTGTGGGTAGGAAGTCGTACTCTGAGTCACAGAATAGTGGGCGCATGGGTCATTTTCCTAGCCCAACCACTTTGTGCCCAAATCCAACCATATATGGTCAATGCAAAGCAATACACATAAAAGAGAAATTCATGTGTGACAAGCGAGTACTTGATCCCCCCCACCCCGCTTCTCCATAGTGTTGTAAATATAAATCTTAATAGATTAAAACACAAATATGCCGCACACTATTGTATAACCCCAAACCACTCAAACTAATTTTACATGACCACAAAATCCTCCGTAACCTCGTCTAACACCCCGGCTAATGTTAGATTCTCATCCAAAAAAACTCCCACCAAAAAAAAACATGCTAGCTTCTCAGTCGAGATGTATTGTATCAACATACGGGTAATTTCTTGTAAACTAAACTGCTTTGTTTGTTGCAGGTTGTATTCCTTGTTTTGACCTCGTACAATCTCAGCTTTAGCATTTATTTCCCATTTTTCTCCAACCCCACGGATCCGACTGAACAAAATGTGATTGGTCAACGTATAATGCACATTGTTTAAAAAGCAATAAGAAAATTATAACAATGCCTCCCAAAACAAACATAACAACAAGGTTGAATTTTTATCAGTGTATTATTATTGTTATTTTTTTGTTTTTTTCCATCAGAGTGCCTTCGGGCTGCTCTTTCAGGGAGAGAGAACAAAAAGCTTTTCAGGCAGTACTCCCAGCCCTTCAATAAATGTACTAATGCGATTCACAGATGCAATAACCAAGACATGTTGAAGGCAGCAGCATGTAATTACTGAATGTAGCTGGCCTGCGAATCAATGGCAGGCAGGATTAAGGATCCAGTTTCAAATCAGCAGAAAGCCAGAGTGCAACTACTCAAATGACAACATCAGCCATCAAAAGCCCTAATCAACATTATTTCAAATTTGTAGTCCATTTCTACATATTTATAGTTCATTAGATGTCTCTAATGTGATTGGCTAAGTAAAGTGATACGTCTGGGTGGAAGACAATCTTACCCGGACTGTATCTTTTACTTCGAGAGAGGCAGTCAAAGCTATTTGCCAGCGAGGGATGTATGCTTTAGCAGGCACAACCAGGTCATCTTATCTCATCCTCTAAGTGCATCGGGTAAATGATACAGCGGCCGTCAAAACGCCACAGCCCATGCAAGATCACTCTATATTATATGCAACACATTGGCAACCAACTTTGGCGGGATGGAACGCTTTATTACTTGTCCCTCAAATAAACACCTCACACTTTCCATCAGGAAGAAAGATTAACTGCCACGAGAATTAAGCCATTTGATCGGTGTTGCTAACCTAAACTATCGCACATAAATGGTGTCTCCGAGTAGATGAGATTGATTGGTTAGTGCAGTATTAAAAGAGACTTTTATTACCGGTAAACTGAACATCTGCCGCAATTGCTTTGGGCACTTCACACTCTTTTTCTGTCTCTGATTGTAGATGCTATTGTTCACACAAGGATATTCGGGCCCAATTTTTGAGTCCATAGCAAGCGCATTCTAGCTGTGCGCACGGATGGAGTTTATGGGGGCTTTTTTCCCCCGGTATTTTTGTAGACAAGCGCAGGTAGAAAGGGAGATTTTCACCATTGTGGGAGTGAAAACAGCCAACTTACTTGTTGGCCAATGAAATCAGCTCCACTCCCTTTAAATTCAGTGGAGGAGAGGCACTGGGGAAGCAGAAATAGATTCGCTGGAGTCCGTGCAGAAGATCTCAGCGTGCAAAGTACGTTTACAAGGAATTGCAAGCAAGCCTCTACTTGCAGGTGATGTAAGGTTGGCTAGGGCAACCCTTGTCCATTATTTGGGGAGATACAGTGTCTCAAATGGGCAAAGTCCTACTTTTACAAATACAGTACGATGCATCTTAAGGGGTGTTCACACGTGCACATTTTGTCCGGCACTGCACCGGCGCTACGCCAGTCGAGCGTTCACACGTGCACATTTGGTCCGGCGTAGCGCCGCAATAGAGCTTATAACGGACCAAATTTGATCCACCTCAGGGAGGTGGTTTAAGAATTTGGTCCGAAGCAAATGCTCGTTTGCGACGCTACGCCGGACCAAATGTGCACGTGTGAACGCAACTGGCTTAAATTTGCTCCAGAGCAAATGCTCGTGAAGAGTTGATTACGTACGGCGAGAATGCGTTGCTTTCGTGCTCTGTCGGACTTCTGTCATTTGTTAAATAACAACCCAAGACTTGTCTGGCAAGCACCTCTTGGGTTATACCATCTCAACTATAACGGGGAGGGGGAAATAATCCCCAAACGTCATTTTTCCTTTTGTAGGAGACTGCACTGTCTCGGAGTTGTTTGTGTAGTTTATTCCTTTGTTGTGTGTTGACATCCCCCCGTGCCTCATAGAATTTATTTCGTGATTTCCTCTCTTGATTTTTCTGTTTGGCGCATTATATTTTTGCTTTTCTGAGTGTCATTGAAGTCATCGTTGATTTACGTTATCGGGGGGCGGTCACTCTCGAGCAGAAGGCACGGAGAAGGAGAAGGACGTGCCTGTACTGTCGTTGCTTGAGTTGTGTAGACGTTTAAAAAAGAACCAACACGACAGCTCATTTGTTTTCTGTCGTTTTGCTCCGCTACAGAAACTGCCGTGTGAACGCAAGTGGGGCTGCACCGACACTGTGCCGGTGCTATCACGCTCAGTGGCTTTGCACGTGTGAACGCTCCACAAAATTTGGTCCGGTGTAAAATACATCGCAACAAAATATATCGGTGCAGCGCCGGAGCAAATGTGTGCCGTGTGAACACCCCTTTAGAGTAGTTTGAAGAAGCCTGACAATGAAGCTTTCATGCTTCGTGTCCTGAATGTCTCTCGGCCCTCCTTAGGTAAGGAGCAATACCATCTGTGCTCAAAACACTGGAAACAGTTGTTCCTTTTGATAAAGTGCAAATGAGTTTGGCTGCCCCCCCACCCCCCACCCACCCCTTTCTGTAACTGAAGGAGCGACGCCCGTTTACCAAACTCACCCTTCTAGCTCATCCCACACCCCATTTGACCGAAGTGGCTGATTGGGGAGCTTGCAGTTAAGGTCTCTCGTCATCCGGATGAATCTCTGCATAAACCCGTTTTTCTGTGCCATGCGATTCATATACAACAGTTCTTTTTTTCTTTTTTTTTTATTGTGGGGCAGGGCCAATTTCTCTCAACAATATACGGCGGGACAAATGATTTCGATTGATTGCTTTCACACAGGTCTCTATTCCAGCTCAGAAAATTGCTGTGTTGACTCTGTCACCCCATTGCGCGACCGGATCATAATCACAAAAATAGCTCCACAGCCAGGAGAAAACTGTCCATGACAAGCAGTGTATAGTCTCCACAGCATCTTTTACACAGAGATCCTGCAAAATTGGCATTAAAAGAAGATCTGTCATTTTTTTAAACATTTTTGCTCCTTGCCAAGGAACCCAGCAAAGCAGGCTTTTGACCCAACTGTGGGTGTTTTTCACACAGCGACACAGCATCCCGCAATCAGACATTTGCACCGTTCACACAAAAACCAGTGACTTGGTTTAAAAAAAAAAAAAGTCAGCTTTTCACTGTGTTTTCTTTGAAGGTGGGATATTATTGGGATTACTTCCTGCCTCCCACTCTTTGTCAGTGCTGGTTATACAGGACAATGTGTTGCTGTTCTGCATGAACAACACTGACATGGAATGGGCGGGGAAGAAGTCGACCCACCAATCTTCTGGCTATGGAGGTAGTAGTAAAGGCAAAAATGAGACACCGCAAAATGTCATTTTTTAGAGGTGGCGGTTCTATGTGAATGGCACTGACATGTAATAGAGGGCGGGGGAGGAAGGGACCAAGTTGACTTAGCAGTATTTCACCTTTTAAGAATGTAACAGAGAAGTAAACATGCGGCGGCTCTCAAAAGATGGGAAAGAAAAACATAACGCCACCCTAATTCCATGTCAGTTCTTTTCATGTGGAACAGAAACAAGAAAGATGTTATCTTCCTGTTCCATGTAAAGTACATCGACCCACAATGGGAGGATGAAGTTCACCTGGGTGATATTCTTACTTCTTTGAGGTTAGTATGTGAGTGAAAAATAAGATCTGTAACGAACAGAGATTTGAGAAAAAGGCTTAAAAACTGTCAGCTTTTTCCTGTGCTGCTCTTTTATGTGAATTCCAGTGACACAGAATCGAGGTGGCAAAGTCTACCTGGTGGTTTTCTGGCTTTGGGCGTAGTATCAGTTTGGAAATAAGGCAGAATGCCAGAATCTGAATCAGAAACATCTTTCTTGGCTAAAAATGTTAATACACACAAGGTGGGAAGCTGCCTTTGTATCTCAGCAATCAAGCTAGCATCACAAAATGTACATTTGGAACCCAAACACAAAATTACAGGTCGTCTGTAGAGCGGGAATATGGAAGGAAGTCAGATCTCTGTGTGAAAGAAAGCACAACACAATTTCATTTTTTAGGCCAGCGGGCAGAACTGCAGAACCTCTTTTCAGCTTCATGATTGTCTTTGAGAGGTAAGACAGGCATGTACATTGTCGTTGTAAGCAGTACACAATGCGAGATGTGAGCGCTAAGCTACCTGCGTTGTCTCTGGGTCTCGGGACAAACGATGAGGCACAATGTTTCAGGCGCTAAAAATAACAGAGTAATGGAGTAACAGGAATTCATCCATATTAAAAGTAGAGAGGGCTTCATGGATAGTGGGCTTATTATATTGGAATTGATGCTTCGAAGTGGTGAATTATGAGTCACAAAGCAATGAAAAAGAGCTCTATTATTCATGGAATGGGGCCAATGAAAAGAATGAACTGAATGGGAATGATACTGAAGGATTACCAAGGAAGGAAAGCTATGTTTATTCTTATTATTGTTGAAATAAGACAAGATTTCAATTTTATAGGCATGTCATCGTCACACAACCAAAAGAAACGTACTTCCAAATAAAGTCGAAATATGAAAATAGTGAAAACTACGCCTTGAAAGCACACAAAAAAATCGAGGTTGAAGGTCCACGGTGAAATCTCCCAAGAGTATAGATTATTGGGCCTCTGACTGATTAACTCCAGAAATGCATTTTTTGAAGACCATGACAATCGAAACCTGGTGATGGCAAAAAGTAAAAAAAAAAAATCTGAAAATGGCAAAGCAGTTCATACTGTTGTTTTGGATGCTCTATTCAACATGGTTGCAACAACAACAGGAATTCAACAATACTGAGTTGTGCTCAGAAATGTGTCCACCCGACGCTGCAGACGTTAACCCAAATTGAGGAGTAAATCTTTTTTCCCCTTTATCAATGAACGTATGGCCTATGGATAAACGCACTCAAGAATTAATTTCTAACCCTATACAACTTGTTCACTCCTAAAGAAAACCTCAACATTTACATTTCCACCACCATGCTCTGCTTCGTCTCGTTTCTTCAGTGCCACTCTCTGTAATCTGTCCATCATGGCCAGCCTCACCACTCTTTTCATCCTAGCAGAGACTCTTTGATCACATAAGTCCCCTGACACTGTTTTGTCGCCTTCTGACCACGTTCACCGATGCTCTGGACTGTTGAGCCTATCACTAGTGTAAAAACAAAGGGGCTCAAAATTGATCCCTGCAGTCCCACTTCCACCTTAAACTTCTCTGTCACAATTACAACAACACCTCACCACTGTTCTACTGCTCTCATATGTGTCCTGCGCTGTTGTAACATAGCCTTCTGCCACTCCAGACTTCCTCATGCGGTACCACAGTTCCATTCTGGGTATCCTATCCTATACAAAAAAAAAACAAAACAATGCAGCAACTTCTGACCTTCTTTGTACTTCTCCATCAGCACTCTCACTGAAAATAATGCATGTATAGAACTCTCCCGAGGCGTAAAATCATACTTTTGCTCACCAATACTCACTTCTTTCCTGATTCTAGTCTCCGCTAGTCTTTCCTACATTTTAATTGTGTGGCTCATCAGCTTTATCTCTCAAGAGTTCCCACAACGCTTTAGATCACATTAGTTCTTAAAAATGGGCACAAATACACATGCATTCCTCCGGTATCTTCACACCCACTAGAATTTGACTGAACGTCCTGGTTGAAAAACAAATCAAAATAAATAAAACTCCTCATTGAAGTAAAGAAGCACAGTATACGGTAGAAAGCCACAAAAAAGATCTCTACGAACCACAAGTTTTGGTAGCAGACAGACATTCCACCCTCAAAAACAATCTCAAATCTACCAGGGACGTAAACGGTGAACCACGTTAAGACGGTAGGAACACCGTATCCTTAAAAATGAAATGTGCTGAGTCTATTCATTGATTAAAATTACGACTCAAAGTCATGTATACTCACATCACTAGCAGTCAGCAGGGCGCCATTCGCTTCTGACATGTTCATGTAGTTGTTGTTGTTCTGGAACTGAAAGGGGAAAAGAAACAAAAAAAACACCATCAACTTGCTGCTCTGCTAAGATTGGATAGCTGTCACTCAAGCGCACTCACTGCCAAATGTTTACACACTGGCCTTGAACCACCATTTTTTTTTTTTTTTTTTTTTATGAGGCCACACCGCCACTTTGGCCCCTGATGATTGTGTCAGTCGGAGGCCTGGGTTGATTCAGTGCAAGTGGAAAGTAATGAGACGCCACTCTGTCTATTCAGCGGCTTCGGCGATGACAATTAAAAGTGTTTGCATGACAAAAGACAAGTATCAAGATGCACTAGCGGCTTATTAACTTCACATAACCTGTGGGCGAGTAGCGATACCACATGAGGTTGAGTGTGTTATACATATGGGGGCGCGTATGACACACGGTAATCACAGCGAATTAATGCGAGTGTTGGCAGTCATAGCTGTTGATCTTCGAGGAGCCCTTCTCAAACTCCCACAAGCCACGCACACCCTTCAACAGTTGGCGCACCTTCCTCCCTCTTGCACCCACCCCAAAAAAGCCCAATAAGCTTTTATCGCAAACCAATTAAACCGTGCACCACCACGACAGAGCCCATATCGGTTGGTCAAGGTGTCATTTTTAACACATGTAATTTTATGCACCCGCAAAAGGACATTCAACATTTTTTTGGGGACATTCCTGCATTAAAATAATGGAGGCTGTAAATGCCACATGTGTGTTTCAGCGACTAAAATGAGGCACTTTGCAAAGAAATGTTTTCACAACCCCTGAAACCCCCTTCCTGACCCATACATCGTCTGCTCGAAAAGTGGCAGCCACTTCCTTTCTTCGGGGACACAAGCGTGGTGAAAGGTTGGAACAATAGGACATAGAATGAAGAATTATGGGCTAGCAGCTGGGTCAGGCAGCACAATGCACCTCTGTGTGAAGTGGGCTCGACCCACGCAAGACTCGATTTGGGTTGGGGGTGGTGTAAGAATCGCGGGTTCCTCGTTCAACTTAGGTTTCATCGGTCTTTTGTGTGTGTCTTAAAATAATGATCAGGAACTTCAGTTGATGAGAAGAAGAAGAAGAAATAAAATGATGTCTTATCGGG
>CAAKHF010001420.1:28935-42601 GCA_901007745.1 Hippocampus kuda | reverse complement strand
TTTTTTATTTTTTTTTTTTTTTTTTTTTTTTTTTATAATAAAAAAAAAAAAAAAAAAATAAAAAAAAAAAAAAAAAAAAAAAAAAAAAAAAGGGGGGTGGGGGGGGGGGGGGGGGGGGGTGAAACAATGGCGTGAACAAATTAAGATCAGAGCCTACGCATGAAGTGCATCCATATATTTTCCAGCCTTTTGTGCCCGTTTTTTTCCCATCTCCTTTTATTTCGAGCAGTTAGTATGCGAATGTAATTACCGAAAGGACTTGGGCTAATCAACTAGGAATGGTATCCATTAATTAGTCTGCGCCGGAGGGAGAGAGGGAGTGAGTGGAGGATGGGGTTGGGGGGCTATGTTAACAGTGTTCCGCATCAACGAGAAGTGGTTGTCGGAGCAGGTGGTTCGCAGCCTCTGGTGCCATCACCCCTAAAGATGTCCTGCTCAGACCTCGTTGAACCTGGAGTGTTGCGCATATGACACTGCCTCGCTTATCAAACTGGAAATTAACCCAAAAGTGGAACTTATCTTGGAAAGTGTTAGTCTGCAACTTCGATGGCAAACTGGAGTCTCAGAGATGTCCTCTCATCTATTCAGACAGGAGGAACATTGATCTGAATGCGGCAGCGGTAAATGGTAGAAGGTCAACCTGGCAATTACCCACTTTCTGAGACAATTCACACCCCTTTCATGCCATCAGAAAAAAAAAAACCCATCAGTTTTTCTGCCTTTTTTCATGTGCTGCTTAAAAAGTTGACCGAGAAACGTTATATTTTTAGAGGTAGATTCAGAAGTCTCTATCATACCGCCTGTACAAGTCGAAGGCACATTTTTCAGTTTTTCTGTAATGCTAATTTATATAAGCCCCTCCGGAAACCCCACTGGAATGAAAAAAAAAAAAAAATTAACTGACACTCTCACACTGACTGATTGATCCCTACATAACTACTGATGCAACAGGAAACAGCGACACTGCTTCTCAGTCTCCACTTACCGTATATTGTACTGTAAGACTTTTATTGAACCAGAAAAACATGGCGTGATTGTCAATGACGAAGCAGGCAGCCCCAAAGAGAGGAGGTGGGCGAGAATATAATTTTGTGAAGTTGCCTCGACCCCTTCACGGACTGTACCCGACGTGCTTTGTACATCGCTGGCATACATTTTCGCAACAGTCATCAACACTGCCCACTCTAAGTACATATGAAAATATAAATTTAGTTCAGTATTGTTGTAAAACATAATATTTGTACCCTGTGTATGCTGCATTTCTATGAGTTGGCATTGCCTCCATGGTTATAATGGGTCTCGTTTAAAAGGCAAATCAAGTCAAACATTTTCTTGACAATAATGTGTTCTTTGCACACCCACTAGTCTAAACACGGTATTTTGATTAATATTGCATTTGTAGAATATGAATTATGCAGCAAAACCCATCCGTTTTTATCCATCTCAGGGGGCAGCCATTTTGCCACTCGCTGTCGACTGAAAATGACATCACATTTCCTCAGCGCTCAGCTTGCGAACGTCACTGACCAACCCCTATAAACAGGTTGAGCTGTGACGGTTGTTAGGTGCAGTGAATTTTCCCCGGTGGCCGACCGTCTGTCACTCATGAAAACTAGTTGCTGGGCCCCGCTCACTGGGCAACAGTGCAGTCAGGTTTGGCCGCATTGCTGGGTGTGCAAAAAAAAAAAAAAAATGAGGGGACAAAGTCAAGCCATTTTCCACTTTATGTGGTAGTATACAGTCAGTCGCTTCCACACTGCCTGTAAAAAGCCGCTATTTTTCCACCTCCCATTTTGCTGTTCTGTACAAATGTCACGAACACAAAACGGGGTCGCAAGGATCAGGGTCTGCAATTTTCTTTGAAGTGTAGAAGCCAAATTTTTTTTCTGCCTAATTTCTGTTCTGTACACAGTAAATGGCAGTAAATGACACTGAAATGAAGCGAAATAGGGGATGGGGGGCCGGAGAGGATAGGGGATGGAGTTCTGCAATGTGACAGGGGCGAAGTCGCGATAATTAAAAGGTGACGTCGGGATTAATAATCTTTTACTGGGTATAAATTTTTTTTTAAAAAAAAGCTTACATAGGAGCATGACCGGTTAATGAAGATGACAACTTCATGGGCACGGAAGAGTTTATGGCACATGGCTTACTGATGTATAAACGCAAAAATCAACAGACGAGTACGGTTGAGTTGCACGGCAAAAGAGAGACATTGATCAGGATCGCCAAAGTGATAATTAGCGGTGTAACGTCCCCGAGGGGGTTCTGCTTTTTTTTTATTGGCTTTCAAGGGGTTCCTCTCTGAGAAAACATCCCCCGCCACCTGCATCAATCTTCGCCACAAAAAGCTGTTTCGCGTCCCCGAGAAGAAGGGGCCGTAAGACCTCAGTGGAGGTTGGGATTGTTTTTCCCAATTCATTTTTTTCAATGAGGAGGAGGAGGAGGCGCTTGGTGTTCTTGGAGTCCAATGCCAGATGAAATTAAGTGTGATTGGAAGGGGTTGTGCAGCTGACGGTAAATTGGGTCAGGGCAGACAATGAAGGCTCTGTAATTAAAAATGATGGGACGAATGAATAGGCGTCTCCATGTATGTAGAATGGAAAGCATTCTGTTCGATCGAACTTAGCTTGTAGCAGGCGTATGCACGTTTTAAGCATGACGTCTCTGATCCAGTGGTGAAAGGACACTTTGATTCTCTCCTCTTTCATCTACAACTGCTTCAAACAACAAAGCGTATGCAGAAAAAAGTGGTTGAGATTGCACGACTCTCTGTGTCTTTGCGTGTTGGGTTGTACTATTTTGTTATTTTATGTTAAGTGTTCTGTTGATGGCGGCGCGGGTACCCGCAGCGGCTCCTCTCTCTCCTGTGGTTGCACTGTGGTTGAGAGGAAAGAAATTTGATCTGTGCTGTATGTTGCACATTGAGCATATTTGACATTAAAAGCTGACTTGACTTGAAGTGATTTTTATTGCTTCGACTTTTTAATTGTTCATTACTGGAATCAACATCTGTCTTACCCAACCTATATTGAGCCAAGCCACATATTTTTACACACGTAAAAAAAAAAAAATCTCAAGGTACACCGACAATTTTCTGCATGTGATATGCAATATGGAAGTTCAATAATGCACGCTCGATATTATTGCTTTTTTTTTTTTTTGAGTGACAAGTAAAAACTTTCTGTAAACATCTTTGCAACCATTTGCCACCTTTTAGGAACCCTGACGAACACCTCAAATTTGCTATGCGAACAAGCATTCACTGCCCAGGTAAAAGATTAATGGGATGATTAGCCTCCGGTGTGGGGTGTGTTGAGAGTGATTGTTTTCCCTGCCAATCTGCAAATGTAAATGATGAACCTGTTCAATACTTACCACACGCCCATGTGTTACTGACCCTGTGATCGTGACTTGAAACAGAATGATGGCCAAGCAGGACACAACCTGCAGTTGGCGCCGTTGCCAGACACAAACGGAGGAGCAATTCGTTGTGTTGCGTGCTTGTATAACTTCTCCGAAATGTCAATAGCCAGAATAGAAATTACAAGGGAATAGAATTTGCAACCACAACGTAGTTGCCAGATAAGATAACAGCTAGCCGAGCTTCTTCAGTTTCTTGTTCTCCTACTCCAACTCTTTCTTCTGCTATGTTGTTCCCCCGAGAGAAACACTGAGGAAAGTCGATTTATTTTACATTGCCGCTTCTTAAACTCATTCGGCTGAAATGTCAAGAGGCAACCTTACGTGCATTCAATAAAAATGCATGACTCTTTTAATAGAAAACGGTCGCTTGTGTCAGATACGGTTGATGAAATTCAGCAGCATAAAGGGAAATCCGCAGTGTTGATATTCCTCTTTGAGCACAAAGCAAGTTCCTGCAATAAGAGAGTATTAAGAGCTCTACACAGATGCCGAGCTCCATGTGAACAGACAACAGCGTCTGTCGCATAAAATCACATCTATTTTCTTTTGTCTGTGTCAATTTTGAGATGTTTTCTTCCCTTTTCTCACCTCTTCTTTAAATCCCAGTGTAGGAATATTTGTGTGAAAGAAAGAAAGTCCAGTGGGAAATAAGGCATTTTGCAGCTATTATCCCGCACAAAATTATTTCAACCTTTGGGGTGAACACAATATTGCGCCGATATAACCCCGCCTCACCCTAAATCCGATGGAGTAACCACACATCAGCAAACATGAGCGAGGAACGTTAAGCTCTGACGCTGAGGACCATCACTGTCTGCATGCGTTCACGTCATCTGAACATCAAATATGGGGTTGTCAATTGTGTACGCCAAATAAGACGTCACAGAAAAACACACGGCGGGGCTTTTTAGAACTTTTATATTAGCTTTAGCAGTTTTTCAAAAGGGTACAATAAAATAAATAAATAAATAAAATTTAAAAAAGGCAGTTTAGCTATCTTAGCTTTAGCTTGGAAACCACTAAACTACTTCAACTCAATTAATTCAACTCCCTGATTTCCACCATCACCTAAACTGTTGACAAGCGATTTTATAGCTGAGCTAAGGCCTCCGGAACATGACACTTATACTAATATGACTGCAGTATAGGGGCGGCAGTTTAAAACACACACTATGGGATTCCTTTCAATTTTCTTTAGCGCTCGACCCAACATTTCAGTGCCTCCCATTCGGGAAAACTCTGAAACATCAAGGCGTAAACTTCCGATACATGTATCTTTGTTATTATCTGAAATGTTTCGGTATTAGAAATATTGCACTTATCTTTACTGTTGCGCACCTGTATAAGCAGCATTTTCCAAACGTTTTCGGCCACATACCTTACAGATATTTCTCTCTTCCTCACACACACACACACTCTGAAAAGATAAAACTAACTTCACTACATTTAGTACATATGTTGCAAAACATTAAAACAGCTCTTTTAATTTGTAAACAGGACCTCATATTAGTCCTGCTAAGTAACTGCTGAGAAAGCAAAATAATGACAATAATAATTTTTGAACAGGTGATTTGATGAATAGCCGTCCACGAAATGGGTGGTTGTTAACTCATAAAAGAAGGAAACAAAAAGAGAATGTACGAGAAAGGAAGGAAACACTATTATTTGGGAGTTGCCGGTATGCTATGATGTCACGCTATTTAAATAGCCAACGCAGCTATCGTCACCCCGCCGACAAACCGCAGGATTTAACTGACACAAATCACTTGGCGCCAGCGCGGATTTAAGAACATGTTTCAAATAAAACAGCCAACCTTGTTACATGGGGAGGAAAGAAAAATCCCGGTGGTGATACACTACCAGATTTCATCTCCAAGCTCATTCCGCGTAAACACTGTGCAGCTGCTTCTGTGTTACCCTCACAGGGCCCATTCACGCCCAGCGGGCTCCCGCGGATGCAGTGCTGAGCTGACACGTATGGATGTATCTCCTCATATGTGTGCGTATGTGTGGAGGGGCTACGTTAGGTAAAGCAAGTCTACAGAACAGCACGTCCGCACAGTGGGCCGCTGCTGAATCAATAGTTAATTCAGTTTAAAGCTAAAATCATTACTCCCCTGGCCCAGCACTGTCTTCCACTATTAGAGAAGGAGCAACGCCAAAAGGGGAAGTTGGTTCTGAGTATCACTGAATGTCATTTCAGTCGTGGAGCTTGGACTCGAAACGACGATGGTTTAAGTTCAGTTCTGGTCTTATCGTATCGAGCGAGGGTCAGCGCAGCCTATGGGTGGACAGGTTCAACTCCTGCGGTAAATCCACTTGGAGGCCAGGTGTTAATGAAATCCACTCCTTTGACACGTCAGAGGAAGCTCAACTAACAAAACAAATGCATTTTTAAGGGAATTATTCTTTATGACATTGTTGAACGTATGCTATTGTTCGCTTCACTATATTGCTTGGGACTAAATTTATATTCCCTAGACATGGGAGACTTGATTGATGAGATAAACGAATAGGGGGGTTGGGGTATTTGTAATACATTTTCCGTTTCATTTTACTCATAGTAAATACATTTTGACAAACTGCTGCTTGTCTTTACTTCATGGGGATGTAACAATGACACTCGGTTACTGGGTAGAATCTTCAGTAGGATATCTAATTACCAAAATATAAATAAACATACAATGGTAAACTCCAGAGGCAGAACAGGTGGTGGTGGTGGTGGTGTTACATTTGAAGCATTTGATAACGAAACAGAATACTAGGACATATGTAGAAAGACCATCGAACAATACTCACAGGCATATATTCTTTATCCTCTGCAAACAACTAATACTGAGCATACTGAGAAGCCAAGAGAGGAGCTGAGCCTCCAGTAGAGTATATCAAAATATCCGTCTTGTCTGCTGATACTTAATTGAATTATGACATGACAACATTTTTGTTATCGAGTCCCACTGTACTGTATCTCAAATTAAAAAAAAAAACATTACAAAAATGTCTTGTCATTTGGGGTATGCTGGAATGAATTAATGGCACTTCCATTCATTTCAATGCCTAAAAATGACTCCAGATGCGAGTGCTTTTAGTTATGAAGCTGAGAAACAAACAAGAAACAAGTTATGAAGTTAAGAAACAAATTAAACTCATATTTCAAGACACCACTGTACAAAATTTGTGTTTTATTGTTGTAAGAGGGGAACATGAATATATACATGTATATATAAATGTATATATAAATGTATATATATATATATATATATATATATATATATATATATATATATATATATATATATATATATATATATATATATATATATATATATATATATATATATATATATATATATTTCGATATACACTATTCTTACTCAAAAATAGTCTATGTTTTAATTTCAATGACATTCTGTCACGTTGCAAGGTGGTGGTGGACCCCAAAAAGCAGGCAGGAGGGAGGAGCAGGGTGAACTTGACGAATTGTATTTAATAAAACACAGAGAAAACTGAATCCAAAACAAAGTGCTAATAACCAAAACGAATCCAAAGTAGCAAAACCATGACTGTGGCAAAAAAAACTAACAGGAACAGAACCATGACAGAAACAAACATGACAGTTGCAAGGAGCAACAAACAAACGAACATGACAGTAGCAAGAGCAAACAATGACCCGACAATGAGTGGTCGGGCTGGGAGTCCTTTTAAAGCACTAATTACCTAATGACCAACAGGTGTGCAGCTGCAGGGGGAGCCCTACAGTGCCATCTGTTGGTCCCAAACCGAATCATGACACATTCAAGGGTACAAATGGTTGATGGTTGTCATGTTTAACTTTCATTCGGATTTTGAAGGGACTCCTTGAAACATCTCTTCCCTGTTAAGGGTTCACTGGATTCAAAAACGATGCACGTATTGTAAGAAGTCAGCAAAAAAGAAAAAAATAATAATTATAAAAAAAAAAAACATAACAGACATCCCAAGTCAATTTAATTCTCAGACTAACGTTTTGCGCTGTTTGCATGTGTCATGAATAACAGCTGTTCAATCACCAGGGTTTTTGGAAACCTTAAAGGCAAGTTATGGTTCAATTCCCCAATTGTTTGACTTACAAGATTCTACAGACTGTTGTTGGCATGGCTGACTCGTTAACTATCAGCATTGTTTGTGCTGGCCCTGTTGCCTTAGCTCAGTATGTCAACACTGCGGTGGTGTAGGTCAACATCCAACATCCCTTTTGTTCCGTGCTGCCTCCCATCCTTGAGATGAGGCCATCCTACAAGAAAGCTACCAGCTAAATGGGGCACCATCTTTGATCTTGCGGGGTGCTCAGCCATTGGCCGGCGGCCACAAAAGAAGCTTAGGAGATGAAGAGGGCCTCAGAAATATGGTGTAGCCTTGTCACAATGGCTGCTGCTAGTGCAAGAACACTGAAGCTCAAGTGGCAGTGTCAGTAGAAGCCTGACGGTGGGCTCTTGTTGCAGATTGAGCCCCCGCGTCGACTTCAGGCTTTTTGTTTCTAGAAGCTTTGAAGAAACTCCAAGATGCTCTCAGTGTATTTGGACTAAGCTGACTTGGCTGGGAGTTTGAGCGGAGCTCAACGTCAACCGTGGGGCAACTAATTAGGAGGGGTGTCACAATATTCACAAGACTGTGGTATCAAAAGTGCCTCCATACCATTGTGGTCTTATATCGGAATAAAATGAGCGGTTGGCCGTCGGCGGTAGGTACTGTACATCATGCCGCAGTGCCCCCACAGTGCTGCTACAGGTGATCTCTGCTGTGTGCCTCGAGTTTAGCACTGTTGCTAGGTTTAACCGCTGAAGGTCACTCAAAGGAGGCAATTGTTTTTCGCCTTTTGTCCTGGGACACTCACTTTTTGACTGAAATAGTCGATTGTAGCTTCCCCATCCACAGCTTGCAATCTTTTGTGAATATTTAGTGGTGGTTCCCGTTTCAAAGTAAAAATTTGAACTGACTGGCATCTCTCAATGACATCATTTCCAAAATAGCTGACAGGAAGAGGGCAGGCTGAAGTAAAACTTTCCTGAAATAAAATTTCAAACAAGTTCTCCAAACTGCGAAAAATTCTGCGAAAAAAAAAATCAAATAGTTGCTTAAATTAAACAGTAGTTCAAAATATTAATCGGAGTTTCCCACATAATTAAAAGGGGAAAAAAATCATTGTTAATGGTTTAGTCAAATGCTATATTGGAAACAGGACTTCTGCTTTTAAGTGGGACTAATGGTGACCCCAGTTGTACTCCTGCTGTTTCACTGGGCAGCAAGTTATGGATTCAGATAAAGCTCCAATTGCTGGAGCAACACACACACACACACACACACACACACACACACACACACACACACACACACACACACACACACACACACACACACACACACACACACACACACACACACACACACAGGCAAGTGCTCGCACGTTGGTCTCTCCCACTCTGCTATTATTGGCTAATACACCTTTTACAACAGGCTTACTGAATGTGAAATAGATACATTCCACTCGTCTCAAAGCCTGCAATGCAGGAAGTAGCGAAGAAGCAAGATTTTTGTCAACCTATTTTTAGTACGTGCTCATTTTGGATGCAAAGTCATGTTCAATCCAGTTAAACTTGTTTCGTATGAAGTGGGCAGCTGTGTTTGCTTTGAAGCACCATTAAGGGTACAGGGTGGAAAGAAAAAAAAACCCACACAGAATATCAATAAAAGCATTCCGTTCTCATCTGTTTCTCTTTCCTTTAGTGAGGCAAAGCCCTGGTGCCGCCCGTGTCCTCACTGGTATTCATAGCATAAACCTGCAGCAAACATAAACACGACCAGTTGTTCAATCTCAATAAATCTGAAACACACAAACTGCTGAGTGACGACTCGTATATCAGTCTCTTATATAGCGCCGGGCTCGACTGTATTAAACAAATTGCTCGGGCCTGCAGTTGGAAAAGAGAAGCAATATGGAGAGAGCAGAGGTTATTGTCTAATTTAAATCCTGGCAGCGTTCCCAGAGCTGCGCCACATTCCAATTTGTGGCTGTGTTGCTTGGCACTCCCCGACAGAGGTCCGGCACTGCAAATACTCTCGGGCCGCTCTCCAGAAATGTGTCTTCCAAAAACTGACAATCAACAAGTTGGCAGGGAAGGAACGGCAACAGCCGGGGAAAATTAAAGTGAAATCACGACAATGTACAAAATGCAGATTGTGTGACACAACTTTTTCCTGCAAGTGGCTGGAAAACATCATCGCCGCATCGTTCCAGTCAGTAACACTTTGATAAAATTCCAAATGTTTTGTAATTACCGTTTTAATTTTCTTTCTCATCATAAATTCTGGAACCGGCGCATGTCAAAAATGTTTTTCCGTGGAACCTGTCCTCAGCTTGTATCCTTTCTGTAGCACCAAAGTCTTGGCTAATAGGAAAGTAGTAATTGGCATCATGGAAGTATGCAGAGGTAATAATACATTGCTACTGTTCTAAGTGTGACTGACTATTGACGAAGCATTCCATCATTATTCACAACATTTCTGTTGTCTTTAGACATTCAAAGAAGATTTCTTTGGGTCTTGTGTGGAAAATTGCCTTTGTTTACTGATGTTTACGGTTTCTATTGCCAAACCGATTTTAAATAGAGGATTTTTTTTTTCGTTTTTGTTGTTGTTGTTCTTGTAATTTTCAATGCCTGTATCTGTGTGTGTGTATTTTTTTAAGTTAATTGTTGTACCACTGTAATAATACAAACATATGAAAAAAATGCGGCCATGATCGTCATGAAATTTGTATACTGCTTCATATTAACATCACCAAGTTGCATAATTAAAACAAAAAAACCCTGAAAACAACATCTGTGAACATGGCAACAGTCACAGAATGGCTGAGTGGGCTTTTAGAGGCAATTAGCTTTTTCAAACAGTTCCACAGATGAACAGACTATTTTGCGTTCATCTGAGAGACTGACCACACACTCAGACATGATTAGCAAACCTGACACACCAAAGTTGCAGATATTGTTCCGGTTCTGACAAGGAGCCATGAGGCTAAGCGTCTCTCTCTTTTTGTTTTGTGCAGTTATTCAAACTCCCAAATGTCATTTCAAGGTTTCCCTTTTTCTTTGAAAACCTATCAACAAATCAAAGTACCTGACTGTAATGGGAACACTTTTACGTTAAAGGAGACAATCTTACACGTCTGCTATGACATATGCTGTCCCACGGAAATCACTTCCCCCAGTTGGGAGCCCTATTCTCACATTATTGCACACACAATCTCGGGTTTCTCACATGGCCATGTGAGCTTACACGTGCAGCTTGCGAGGTAATGTGATTTTGGTGGAGGGGGTAGGGGGAGAAATTGTAAAGACAGACAGAGAGAGTATCCTGCAACATGATGGAAGAACATAGTGTCTTTATTCGGATGGAAGTTTCCAATAAACGAATAGAATCCCATGTTAGATGATACAGATGATTTGAGAGCTTTACATTGGATTTACAGTGTGGGTACTTTTTTTGTTATTAGCATTTTAGAATTAATTAAAGTAATATGTAAAGAAAATAAACACCATATTTTCCGCACAATAAGCCGCTCCGGAGTATAAGGCACAACTTCAATGAATGGCCTATTTTAGAATTGTTTTCATATATAGGGCGCACCGGATTATTAAGGTGCATAGAATAGAAGCTACAATAGTAGCTGCGGTTGCGGTATGCATCCACTAGATGGCGCTACGCTAAAGAGAATACAATACAAAACAAGACCATTTTATGTAGAGCTTTTACAACCGCTGCAGCTGTAACAAAGCGCTTTACAGAATATTTAAAATATTACATCCAAGAAATCTGACTCTTAATCCATATATATATATGGCGCATCGGATTATAAAGCACACTGTCGGCTTTTGAGAAAATGGAAGGCCTTTGGGTGCACCCTATAGTGCGGAAAATACGATATGGGGAGAACATCATATAATTAGAAATAGTCTGTCTCTCTACAGCGCCTATTGAGGCTGTAATAGCTCCGTTTGTAAAGAGGGACTGCTGGAATGGTCGGAATCAAATCACTTCCAATAAAACTTGTTCTTATAGTATCAACAGAAGAAAACATGATGCCGTGGGGTGAAGAACCTGCCTAGTCGACGGCGGATTCTGAGTTTCACTCCCAGAAGTCCCTTTTGAAGCTCTAGTATCTCCCTCTGTCAAAACTTGAGGTTGGAAAAGACTACATGCAGATCAGATGTAATGGACTCTCCTCAGCTTCCAACTTTTCTTTTCAAAGTACCGCGAAGCAACGTACAAGGCTGCGATTTGGACCATTTCAACCACTGCAAAGTTTTTCTTTTAAATTGAATCGATACGTTTGATATTACATGGACCCCTCTGCTGGGACATGACAGTTACGATTACATTTTTACTGATGTTTTGCTGTATGTGTGCAGTGAGGGGGATGTGCGTCTAACGCCGGGACATAAGGATGACACAGGTAGGATATTTGCGGTCATTTGTGTTTAAAATCCTGGCTCAATTTGGAACAGATCTTTCTGCTCGGCCCACCTTACGCCTTGAGCTCGTGTTGCAATATTTCAAGACGCGTGCTATGGCTTCAGACTCGGTTTGAAGAGACTGTCGACAAAACAAGAGATATTCTTTAAATGCCAGAAGTGATCCCAGTTTCAGCATTTCAGTTTACATTTGTTTGAACTGCTATTGGCTTGCCTGGATAAAGTGTTTGTCTAGTCAACAAGAGATCCTGGGTTTGAATCCCAGCAATAATTTTTGAGGCCACATTAGTCTTGTTTCTGAGCAAGTTTCAGTTTAAATTTGGTCTGAACGGCTAATGTCTTTGCAGCAACCCATGATGTGGCTCTGTGACTAAAGTTGGTTCAAATGGGAGCTCGTTCCGTCAGGACTCATCTTTTGGCTGGAGGGTGAAAGTGTCTCACAATCTGATAAGCATTGACGGCAATATGAGTACCTAATAATGTTAAATCGTGTCTCCGTATTACGTCAAATTGCTGTCAAAGCCACAGTCAGGACAAATTCCAGATTCAACATGGTTTCATGTTACATCCTGCACTTGCTCTACCCACCCTGAACTTTGACCTGTTACTGTATCGTAACCCTTTAAGTGCCATTTTGTTTTTCAATAAATATTCACATTTGTGATTTCAAAAGGTTGTAGCTTGAAAAATGTTTTGAGATAAAGGCATACTGTAAATGTTGCTTGGTGCAATTTTGCTAGTTTGGCACTCCAAGGGTTAAGAATGTAGCATGGCAATAGCCTGTCTACTAAACAGGGAAAGTGGAGTTTGAATCCCAGCAGCACCTTTTGTGGCACCAGAAGCCTTGTCTTTGGCTTAAGTGCCGCGGGGGAAAAGACAAAGCAGCAAAAATGAAGCAAAGAAATCTTTGAAATCATTCCATGAATGCATTTTCAGGTGTTTTATTTTTATAACTTGGAACTTCCATCTTTTCAGCCCCGATATAGGTAATAATTTGGAATCCGATAATTAGGCCGACGGGTTATATGGTCAGACGGTATCCTAAGAGACAAAACTGAACTGGAAATGAAATGACATAATGGAACGCGAGAACACACTGCAACACTAACAAGCTTGTGGTAAACCACTATTCCTCCATTGATTTCTCCATTGATTGGATCAAGCATGTAATTAATCCCGGGGACTTGAGCTTGTCACGCCACAACTGACACAGTGAGCACAATTAAATTAGTGATTATGAACAAAGACCATTTGCTGCACGGCCGCAAACAGGGCCATCATTATATAAATTGCCCTGCTTCTTCTGCTATTACAGCACATTGAAACAACCTTGTATGTTCTGTTGCACGTCCATCCCCCTCCTCCCAGCAGTATTGATTTCCTCCTCCATCTACGCCTCCCTGTTAGTGCCTCCCCCCCTCCTCTGCCCATCCCCCTTGTTTCTCCACTGCAAGTAGCTTTAAAAGAAAGGGGTTCATTGACATTTTCTGTACTTGAGCCTTGACCCGCATTGTTGGACTAGGAGGCGAGTTTCGCTGCTCAAATAGATGAGGTCAGCCAGCTCACGCTTTATGGACTTCACTTTTTATTTACACCGATGAGAGAATTTTGTCAATCCTTCCTAAGACGGTGCAAACGCTTTCAGCCAGGTGCATGGTCAAGAAGCCCCGGAAGCCAAACGGCACTAAGCCAATTAATCGATGTAAAAACAACGGGAAAATCTCTTAATTCAA
>CAAKHF010001420.1:5622-17165 GCA_901007745.1 Hippocampus kuda | reverse complement strand
TCGAAACCCCCCCCCCCCCCCACGCCCCATCTCCCTTTCCATCCTACTGCAACTGGTGGAGATATAGGATCGGTCTCCTTTTGCAATTTGTGGCCAATTAAACGTTACAGATGATTACACTTGCCCTGAGGAATTTGGAGCAAACGAAGATCAAGAAATCAAGTCGAATCAAAGAAGCGTTCTCTCGGGGCTGATGAAGACATGATGAAATTGGGCACATATGACAAGTTGGCCACAATGGAGCTGATGAAACTGTACAACAAAGCCGGCAACTTTTTTTTTCCTTTTTTTTTTTTTGGCAGCGGCAGAGGCCAAATAGACCTGATAACCTAGCAGGAGGGGAAGCATTGCTTAGACTTTACCACAACAGCATAAACAGTTGTGGGATTGTTTTTCTGTCAAGGTGATGTATCACCACGAGTACAACACTGACATCATACCACCCCCCCCCACCAAAAAAAAATGTTGGGCTTGCATAACATTCTCGCTCTAGTAAACATACCACAACTCCCTGGTGATGCTTAACAAGCATGAGGTGAGGTGACGCTTGGAAATATAGTCATGTAAGTGGAGAACATCACATGGTTTCTTACAGACTACACTTGAAAGTAGCAAATGCAGCCAATGAAGAATGTTGGTTTATTAAATCCGTATTTTGGATGTGGCGTGGCACATCATAATCAAGTGTGTGATTGTTAAGAATTTGGTTTGTCGTTTGGAAATTGAAGCGCACTACTTGGCTGTGACCAGTAGGGACACTGTTGATTCACTCGCCACTTTTATGGACTCAAGAAGAAGCAACATGACACCATTTAAGGACCACTTTACATTGCCGCTTAAGCTCCAGCCTTATTCTGCTTGCACGGAAACAGGAGCTCAGAACGCTGCTTTGAGCCTGACAATACCTGCTTCTGGGTCTGGCAGGTCAACAATGCAAATAAATATGTAAAAATTATCATCTGCTTCTTTAGAAGCATATTTGGTAAAAAAAAAAAAAAGGTACATTTTTCTGTCACAATTTATAGCCCCACTAACTAAAAACATCAAATAGCTAATGGGTTTTCAAAGTTTATGTTCTATATACGTCCTTTGTTTACAACAGAGTACCGTTCCCTCGATGGCGACACAACACAATGTTTCACCTAAATCTAAACGGTCCCGCACTAACTTACGCTAACGCAGCGGTAAAGTCACAATGACAGTAAACAATGGTCTGAAAACACTTCTACACCATAAATCTAAAACAAGCAGATCCAAAATGAAGTCCTGCAGTGACTGATCTTTCACCGGGGGGGCCTTTGTAACTTCAAATCCTCCAATGACGGGGACCTTCATAAACCGCAGACCCCCTTGTATTCGGGTGGACAAATTTCGGAAAGTGACAAAAGTGTAACAAAATACCTTTTGTTCCACCACTGATGTTTGACGCAGTCATACATGTCCACGTGTGTTGCAGGGGTGTATTTTTCAGTTTTTTTATTCGAAGAGGAGTTTTACAAAAAGTTTGCACTTTTACTCTCTACGGCTGCTAAAACTCTGGCAAAGCATTTGAAGCAAGCAACTGAGAGGTAATGCTCAAAAAAAGAATTTTTATTTAAAATACCGTGCAAATTTACCAGTGATGTAACCTGAATGCGTACGCAAACCGGAATGTCACCGACCTACACTAAGTTACGGTGAAAAACACTTCGATGTCATAAATAGAAATGAAACACATGACAAACAGTAAGTATAGTGTTAACGTCTTGTGCCACAGGACGACGTATGACGCCGCTGCACTTTGAAATGTCTCAGTATATGTAGTAAATCGAGGACCCCCCTCCTCCCACCTGTATTATTAATTATTTGTTTTTGACAAATTGACTTTTAGGAGAAAAACACAACAACTCAAAAATTTTAGGGGGCTGATTTAAGGTTGTTGTTTTTTTTTTGTTGTTGTTGTTTTTTAAGGGCTGCTTAAACCTGTGCAAAGTACTGTAGTTGAATCAACTGTGACTTCGGTTCAGTGAACTACTATATTTTGAAAAACGTACTCCAGGGAAAAATAGCGAAACAAAGCATTTCTGAACAACGATTTCACATTTTCAAACATTTGGACGAGGTTCAATAGTTGCAATACAATATTCAATGTTGGTCGATGAAAAAAACTGCAGTACATGTACTACTACTTCTGCAACGACTACTATTGGAGTGATTTGCCTTCTTTCATTATAGTCGATGGAATTCACGGCATGACTTCAAATCCAAGGTTGACATAACTATTGCATTGCAAGTCGAGATATTCATTTATTTATTTAAACTGGGTTGCAGATTACAAAGTGATGTGTTGTTTCTGACTTTGTGATTCACGTTTGTAGCAATATCTGCACGGCAATTAACACGCAGCACTAAAGTCTGTTAAAAGTTTGCTTCCGAGTGCCAGGTGAGTCCGGTAACGTTTGATGAGAATCAGAGAAGGAAAACCTGCACGTTTAAATCCGTTTGCAAGTGGTGCACTCTCACGTTCGGGTCATTCTCATCGTCCAAACAAGCGCCCTCACCTTGTTGAAGTTGTAGTATCCCAAACAGTGGGAGAAATCCAGGTTGGCTGGTTCTCCGGGAATAGCATTTCCACCGGCATTGGGGTAAAAACGTACATCCATGGCAAAAGGCGGGAGGGGGGGTCGCGCTGCTGTGGCGCACCGGGGTACAGCGTGCTTTTCTCGGCTTGACAATCCAAAAAGCACCGCAGAGCCCGGTAGTGATCTTGATGGTGGTCGTAGAGGCTAAAAGTCAAATTAGTAGTTGGCAGCAGTAGACGTGGAAGTTCGGGTTATCCCTCGCGCAAGGACTCCCTGCAGGAAAGCTGTAAGAAGGTGCCCCTCATGGAGCGCCAGCGGCCGAGCATGTACACGCAGCTGCTGGATACAAAAGACCGGCAGGGAGCGAACGAGCGAGTGGGTGAGTGAGCGAGCGAGGCTCGAGTGAGCGTGGGTCCACCTCCCCCTCCGACCTCTTCTCCAGCTCCTTCTCACACGCACCGATTTAAAAGTTAAAAGTTAGTCCACGCGAGTTGAAAAGACTTAGCGGAGGAAGTATCCGTGCTAAACTGTGCTGGGGCACCACGGACACGCGGTGCGTGGAAATTATGTCTGCTTGTTGGTAAAGACTTGAGCTCTGACTGCTCACGCCAGAGGAAAACAAGGTAAAGTGTACCGAGGAGACCATACTCGGCAAGCCACGCCCACACATCATAGCAGGATGCTCATACGTATAAAAATGACGTAGAAATCACATTTTGTCACTATATATACATACATGTACGTATACAGTATATGTATATATAGTGTATATATATATGTATATGTGTGTGTGTGTGTGTGTATACGTGTATACATGTGTGTATACGTGTATATGTATGCGTGTGTGTGTGTGTGTGTGTGTGTGTGTATACGTGTATACATGTGTGTATACGTGTATATGTATGCGTGTGTGTGTGTGTGTGTGTGCGTGTATTTTATTAGAAGTCTCCCTCTCAATCTCCTTGCGAACTTCTATAACAAGAAGGCTGAATTTAGTTGTTTTTTTTTTTGTTGTAGTGAAGTTATTCACAGTGAGACCTTTTCAAAGCCGTGTTCCGCATGTTGCCAGCGTTTTCGAGACTACTGACTGCTCTTTCATGACCCACAGAATATTGTGTTCTGTGACAATATACAGGACCTACAAAAATAGAGCAGACGTTTCTTTCAATAAGGGGGGAAAAAAGTTGGTTTCTAGATTTTTCCGTTCCTTTTTACACAGCAGGAGAACGTGGGTTGGGTTTACGCACACGCACACACACACGCATACGCACCCCCCCCACACACACACACACACAGCAGTTTTTGTCTGTAACCCGAGCTTTTTGTGAAAACAAACATGTCAAGCAGAACAATGACTTTGACACTCATATACCTGTATATTGCTTTTGTGACACCTCAAACTATAAAGAACAAAACCAAAACAGAAGAAGAGCTTTTGATGGCAAAATTATTTATTGACAGAATTACAACCATCAAGTGACTGACTCATCACATGCCTCGTGGGTGGCTTTCGTACATGGTGTTCATCAGTCACTCCTTGGACTGTGTCATTTTTTTCCCCCTTAGAATCACAACACACACTTTCCATTAAAGGGATCATTCAGCCGGTCAATTTTTCACGAACAAGCTCAGTTTATGTATTTTTTAAAATCATGAAAATTAAATTGTCTTAACATTTTTAATGTCATCGTTTTATTTTGGAGGACTCTATAAAAATCGAACACCTCAAATAACGCCCATTTTCAATGAGGAATGTGGCCCTGCCCCCCTTCCTATCCCTTCATATCTTAATGAGTCACAAGAGGGATCGGAGACTGTTTGTCCATTGGAAATATTATTCTTTAGCTGCGAGTTTTTGTTCTTGTAGGCTACTGAGCAGTCTCATTTCATAACTGCTACTGTTTTGTTCTTTTTTAATTGTCAGCTACAATCAGGTTCCATTTCATTGACGTAACCACAATCCGAGCTGACAGTAACAATTAATCTCTCTGCCTATGCTAATATTTCCATTCACACACATACAAGTCGTTAAACAAAAATGTTCCGCAAACATTTGTAAGACATTGTGTCAAGAAATAGGTTACTCCTCGGAGGAAAAACATATTTTTCTTTCCTGGGTGTTTTAATAAATAGGTCACCGCTTTTCGACAGCAGTGTAATCTAACATTTGATGTCGGATGAAAGTGATAAAACAGAAAATGTACGGCGGCTTCATTTTTAACACAGCCAGTCGGCAGCTCGCGAGACAAGTTAACATAGCGGACTACATCTTCGCTCAGTGCTCCTCCTCGTCAAATGATTGGACTCAGATGCTGGATTTACACCCTGCTACTTATTACCGTCTGCTGTTATTCAAACAGGACCTTTCCTGTGCGGTCGTCACATTTGGCTCTGGGCAAAAGAGGTGTGAATAAACATGGAAATCAATGGCGT
The DNA here is from genome assembly GCA_901007745.1 of Hippocampus kuda. Classification (NCBI taxonomy): domain Eukaryota; kingdom Metazoa; phylum Chordata; class Actinopteri; order Syngnathiformes; family Syngnathidae; genus Hippocampus; species Hippocampus kuda. The sequence continues at coordinate 12,171 of CAAKHF010001420.1, read as the reverse complement.
CGGCCTTGAGTGTGACACATGAGCACAGCGTTTGTGTTTGTTTTCTGTTTGTCTGCGAAATGTCACACAGTGTGTCTGTACAGACAAAAACGAAAAATGTTAATCCTCCCATACTGTATTTATGGGAGACCTGTGACTCTGTGTAAAACCCGCTGGAAGCTTTTATCACTGCTTTTCACAAATTTGTCAAGCGATGCACGCCCTTCCACATTCCTGATGGAATTGACGCACCCTCTTTACCTCTCGCGTGCTTTCATTGAAGTAAAAAAACAAACAAACAAACAAACAAACAAGTGCTTTTATTCCTGTTTATTTCGGTCTTTGCCTCACAATTTTAGCAATGCCATGTCACAGTTGGCTCAACTCCCCTCTGCCTCACAAACCTATAATAAAAGTTAAAAAAAAAAATTTTTTTTTCAGGCCACACACTCTGTGGGGTCTTGAAACACCTTTGCATTGTGCCTTACCAATAAAAGTAAGAATGCTTTACTGTTCATATGTTTTACTTCTAGCAGTGGTTCACATTGCTATCCCTGTAGAACATGTGAGAATGGATTTAAAAAAACAAACAAAGTGAGCTGTGTATCATGACTTGAATCAAATCGGCATTGCTCATTTGTTCTTCAAAGTACAACTTAAAGTTAGTTTTGCATTTCACTATGAGCAGTGGTAAACTTATTGTTACACTTGTAAATTTACATATTTAAAACTAACATTTTGGACCTTGTTTTCATAGGGAGGGCGGACTTGGCGTGAAAATGGGCACATCTTGATAAGTTGTCATTTGTTTTATGTGTCGCTTGACAGAAAACATCTGCAGGGAATGACATAAAATAACTTCAAGCCTCTTTTAAAATGAATTGTTGAATATTTGCCACACTGATGCTTATTGTTAATTGTGTCGAGTTCACTGTCACCGTAAAGCACTCATATACCAAGACTGTACTTGCAAGTCAAAAAAGAAAAAAAAAAAACCACATGTAGAACCACATCCATCCATTCATTTTCCGATCCGCTTGTCCTCACAAGGGTCGCGGGGGTTGCTGGAGCCTGTCCCAGCCGTCTTCGGGCAGTAGGCGGGGGACACCCTGAACTGGTTGCCAGCCAATCTCAGGGCACACACAGACGAACAACCATCTGCGCTCAAACTCACACAGAGGGACAATTTGGAGTGTTCAATCAGCCTGTCATGCATGTTTTTGGAATGTGGGAGGAAACAGGAATACCCGGAGAAAACCCACGCAGGCACGGGGGGAACATGCAAACTCCACACAGGAAGCACGGAGCTGGAATCGAACCCGGTACCTCTGCCACTCCATTGCAATGTCCCCATAGTATCCATTTTGCAAATGTGAATGTCATTCAGTCAAATCAGCCGATCAATGATGCTCTTCTTCAAATGAACTCAACGTCAAAGTTTTGTTGTCTTGCTGAGCTTGTACAGTGTATGACAGAGAAAAGCCACTGTAAGCGAGCACGGTGTGCGTTGGCATGTTTGTAATCAATGTGGTACAGCGCGCCGCCGTGCTCGAGGAAGATAATCCCCCATTTGAACACTCTCCAGCCTCCTTGCTCGGGAGATGGTCAACAATCCGGAAGTGTCGCCAAGAAATGCGCTTTGTAATTACGGAATCATTGATGTTGGCCTTCATGCAAAACGTGTTCCCGTTTGATATCGGGTTTTTTTTGTTTGTTTGTTTGTTTTTTTCCCTTCCATCTGCATGCATAAACTAGCAGTGTTACACTTGCAGGTACGCCTACCCAATCAAATCCCATTCAAGTGACACATAAAACATCCCACACCGTCTCCCACACTGCACATATCAGATAAGCAAGCTTTCACTCTCTGCCTGCTTATTGGATGTTGTGTTGGCCACATGACACAATCATTGTGTGTCTTTTTATTTCTATTTTTTTTTTTTTTTGCACACCGTATTCCATGTTTTTTTTTTTTTTGTTGTTGTTGTTCAGCAGTGCAACCAGGCGGTGGGATTCATTTCCTTTTTCTCTTCTGCTTTTTGGGGGGAAAAGCGAAGATGAGTTATGCTTCTCCACCATATGTCATTTCCTCCCCGGCCTGGCAACACTGCGGCGACATGAAAACAAATTTTCATCATCCGCTGGCTCCTGCTCGGCTGCAATTAAAGCATTGCAGTGTGGTTGGGCCCGCTTTCAAAAAAATGATTCATTAGCCTTATAATCTTTTCTTCACAGTTAGCATGCAGCGCTTGTTGATTGCAACTGACACTTCCTAAATTGCTCTTCAAACAAAGACAGGAAAGTCAATTTGATGCTGGTTTTATTCATGACGCCACACAATAAACAGGATTATTATGTTGCTGTTTTTTTTTTTCAAGACTAAGCTAAAATCTAAACAATATGGCTTTGGCTAAAATTTGGCCCACCACCATAGGGAAACAAAAGTTTGTTTACATGTTGCACAGCACAGCTACAGTGGAACCTCCGAAGTCGAACACAATCCCGTGACGTTGATCCGCCAAAGTTGGAATAATGAGTCATATTGTTACCGTTCTTTATTATCTGTACATGCACTAAATATTTTAAGTAACGCTCCTTCGAGGTATGCAGAGTTGCAACACCTCAAAGATGCGTGATCACAAACATAGACTCAAAAATGGAACAGACTATGACGCACAACACAATATGAACAATAAAATGAACGAAATATCCCCGTTATTCTTTTTTATCGGAATATTGTGGAGTTTGCTATGTTGTACAAGCGACCCCAACAGAGTCTCAAATTGGTCACCCATAGCTGATTTGTGTTTCTTGCCAAGTTTGCTGAATCTTCTGCGCGAAGCCAACATCACTCATGACGACGGTTCAACATTATCGTGCGCGTCACACTCGTCAACAAAAACACGGATGGGGCCCAAACCAAGACTGAAGACGTGCCATTTCTAGTTGGATGGCGAAAACTCAATTTTACTTTACTTTGCTGACTTCTCGGAAGAAATGTGACGTCTCACGCGGCTGCAGTCATATATTTTGTTTGGATTGCAAAGTCTACGTCGTTAATGGCATTTAAGGTTTCCAATGTATCTTCCATTAATATAAAATCCTGCTGTGGATTCTCATCTTTTTACTGCGCTTTCCACCAACATATTGATCCGCAAGGGGGAAATTTCTAACTTTTGAAGTTATTGCAGTCATAAAGAAGTTTAATGACTTTTTCGAACCAATAACGTTGGCGCTTCTTGTCAGTATTAATATAAAACGCTCAATGGCCTTTTAAATGGGAGGTCACCTAAAATCAATGCGCAGGAAATGTAAGTTAACCCTCCGTTTAATTCTCGGGCACAGCAATAATATTCCAGCGCCAATTAGTTTAAAGGAGACATTATTCTTATTATGATTGGTATCATTTTTATCCATCCATCCATCCATTTTCTGATCCGCTTTATCCTCACAAGGGTCGCGGGCGTGCTGGAGCCCATCCCAGCTGTCTTCGAGCAGTAGGCGGGGGACACCCTGAACCGGTTGCCAGCCAATCGCAGGGCACACACAGATGAACAAACATCCGCACTCACACTCAACACCTAGGGACAATTTTGAGTGTTCAATCAGCCTGCCATGCATGTTTTTGGAATGTGGGAGGAAAACCCACACAGGCATGGGGAGAACATGCAATCTCTACACAGGAAGACCGGAGCTGGAATCGAACCTACGACCTCTGCACTGTGAGTTTGACGCGCTAACCACTCGACCAACAGGCCGCCCTTGGTATTATTTTTATTATTCTTCAAAACAGTTCCCAGGTGTACGAATAGCACGTACGTGACATTCTTTGGTGAAAATATTCAAAGGATGAATAATTACAGCACTTTTAACATCCACTTGTCTTGGTCGAATTCAAATCACACATTTTGGGGGGCGTCAAGTGGGAGGAGGTTGCTGGTTTTGTCTCTTATAAATGCAAACTATGGCTTTCATCAACTATGAAATTTGGTATATTGTTGTTAATTTAGCCATTTTTCTGATCCCTCAAGCACTTCTTTTTCAAGCAAAAAGTAATGAGCTACTGATCTCGCAATTTTTGTAGTAAATAATGAAAACTTCAAGAGACTCTGAGACTCCCCCCGCCACAGGAGGAAGTCGGACCATCGAAAATATACGTGGTGGTTAATTTCACACTGAACGAATGGGCAGGCACTCCCAAGGCCCAACGATCTTGACGCAAGCACTTCAAAAGTCCATTTTCGTATTTTCCCTTTCATCACCCTGAAGTGTGAACTCGCTTTGCAATTATGCGAAATGAAACATGATGAGGTACACGTCGGTTACGCTGATTAAGCTGAGCGGACAATTCCTACGGAAAAAAAAAACCTCCCTCAATTTAAACCGCTCGATGCTTCATGAAGGTTCTACCATGATGTCAGCTTGCCCTCTCTGGTTTTCTTGTTGGTTTCATCCAGAGTATGAATGCAGTCTTTGAATGCGAAACCCAAAGAGGGTCTTCAAGGGATTTCGTTGTGCTGCCATAACATTCTTTCCATATTGCCCTTCGGTGGCCAATAAGGAGCAAGGACTGCACAATGACGAATGTGCGGGACACTTCATTACATTACTCCCAATTAAATATCTGTCCTCAGCCACGTTAGTCATCTCCGTGTTCGCCATTCATACTAATGAGTGCTCGTCTTGCACGCCGCGCGCTGGAAAGAGGACATTTCAATATCCTATTAAGCCATTTCAAGATAGAGCTCTTGATTGGCATTCACTTTAAATGCGGCGGAGGAATGAATTAGGTTTGCCGCTTCACGTTTTCTTTTCGCGAGTCGAGTTCAAGTCGTGTTATTACACGCGGAATAATCAATTCTGCTTCCATCTGATTTTAAACCGGCTTCTTCGTCGTCAAAGTGCAGCTGTTTGGAGTCATTCGTCGAAAATCAAAGAGCGTACGTTTGCCTTTCATGGCGGCGTAAAAATCAGAACCGTCGCGTTGAGCGAGCGACTTGGATGCACGTCTTCATTCTGCGTGGCAGTTTTGGCGTCGGGGAAAGGACTGTGTGAAATTTTAATGATTTGCTGATTTAAAGCGGTGTAAAGTGGCTCCTCTGAGCTGTCGTTCGCTCTCGGAACGTAAATGAAAAGCACATGCGCGTACACACGCACGCACGCACGCACACACACAGTCTCTGAAAGTCTTCAATATTTATTCCATTGCCACCAAGCATTAATTACCTTCCATTTTGACAGGACATCTGTTATTGCAGAAACGTTGGCTCGAGAGGAAACATATGCGTCTCCTGCGGTTGTGTACGCACTCTAAATGGTGCCGTGTAATGAGTTTTTAGTAATGAAATTTCAATGTAGGATGATGAATAAGCTCTCAGCGAGAACAAAGTCAATTATTCCGCAAGCAAACATTTCTTTGTGTGCTTAATAGGGAAAAAATAAATAAAGGGAAGGATTTGTTTTTACATGAGGAGCTTGAGAAAACATATTGAGATCACCAAGTGGTAAGGATGCTCTTTCAAGGCGGGGGGGGGGCACAAAGTGGACGTCTCTTCACCTTAGCCGGGACGCATACGTTGCCCAGCCTCGGACGAAAGTGTGCTTGTTTGAAAGCAGTACAGCATTGGGCCGATTTGTCCCTCCAGTCTCCTCTCTTTAGTAAGTAAAAGGCACGCTCCATTAAAGTCTGGAGATTAACTTGCTCTGTCGAAAACCGTCCACTTTTTTGCCCCTGATGAACTCCTTCCTTTGTTTTGGCAGTGTGCTTTGCGGGGTCATTATCTTGCTGCACAATGAAGACTTTTCCACTCATTTTGACGGTCAGATCGGTGTCACCTTCAGTCTGAATGCAATCTTCGGAGCCAAAATTGAGCGGAGACATTCGACGCTATTTATTGTTGCTATAACAACACCCGTCAGACACACTCTGTCATGAGTGTCAATACTTTTGCTCCCGAATTGTTCAAATGAAAGCTGCGAATCTCTATGAGGTGTCAAACCCAAACGCAAAAATAAAGGAATTGGCCTCAGCGGGGGCCACCACTTTTTTGAGGGGTGTGTCGACGTGATGTCATCATCACAGCGCATTAGCGCACAAGAAACGTCGGCAAAGCATCTTGAACGAGTCCTTGTTTATGCCTCATACGTTTTCTGTAATCACAGTAATGACGCCGACGCCTCTGTAGTATCAAAGACAGGTTATTCTATTTGAACCACTGTGGCCCAGCTCACTAATGCCTGTCACCGGCCATATTCCTGTGTTTATATCATGGGAGGAGGACTCCTCATGCATATGTAATGCCCTCCAGCGCAACTGAACACTCAGCATGAAATGAAATAGTGCTCCGCTTAGACAAATCTAAATCTGCATATGGCCCGTTGCATACAAATTTATACGGGCGGAAAAACCCGCAGGCTCCTTCAAAACCAGTCCGATATCAGATACTCAGGACTAGTAGCTTGTTGTGTGATGTTGAACGTGCTCACTTGATATCTGTTGTGTTTCTCTCTTTGCGTGGCAATAAAAGACACATTTTAGATAGGCGGGGGGGGGGGGGGGCATTTTTCCAC
>CAAKHF010001415.1:17887-28397 GCA_901007745.1 Hippocampus kuda | reverse complement strand
AACATCCATTGACGACAAAGACCTGTAATTAGTCGCCCTAAAGCGAAGGCATTCTCGGCTTTGGAATTCCTCGAAACTCGTTGGATGCATGGCTTCGGGACGGGCCCCGTCACTTGCCTTCCCTTTCTCGACAACACCGTAAAACCAAACAGTTAAAACACATCCTCGAGAAGAGCCCTTAAAAGAAGCTAAAGAATGCAGAAGTACAATTAGTGATCAAATAAATATAAGACATGTAAATAAGAGAAGGCGATTGTTTTTATTTCAGCCACCTCAAGACACTTTACAACTTTACCTAGAGAGGTCGAGAACCGCACTCCTCCCAACTGGGACAAGTAATATATTGTAACTGCCCAAATAAATTGTTAAAGAAAAAAACAATTTAAAAATAGAACACCTGTAAGTCTATGTGCCAATGTAAAGCCCGTATCACACTGAGCGGCGAAGGTGTAGTGACTGTTGATTTGTTGTTGTTGTTGTTGTTGTTGTCAGGGTTCGTTCAAGGTCACAGACGGTCACAAAGACATTCGGCAACAGTTTTCATTTTTCAAAAGAAGTTAACGGGAGTGTGATCACTTTACCAAAACTTACAACTGGACAACTTCGAAAGTGTTCAACACTGGAGGTTGCATTGTATAACTAAAGCAAAATGAATTCCAATTTATGCTTTCTAACATTTGCACAACATTTCTAACATTTGTATCCAAAACAAAAGCTAACCGCTGTACCATAACACTTGAAAACAATCAATAATTCAGTCACTATTTAATACTATTAGTAACCTTGCAGATGGACATTATTGTCTGTGATGTAAGTTATGACGGCACTTTTTTTTCTGACTTTTGAGGCATATTATTCAAAATCATACAACTTTAGGGTATTTAACATTGTTAGTTTTGTTTCGCTAGATTAGGTATCTCCACCTTCAAAGGCTCAGGGGGTGGGGGAGAAGTTAATCATACGCCTCGCCGTATAGCGCCACACAAGAAAAGTGTGGAAAAGCCGCCCCCACGGCTCTGCCCATAATTGGCTGGACAAGTGACTGCCTCGGCTTCCTGTCACCATTATATCTGTGTTCACACCGAGCCAAGCCGGGAGGACGTCGGCTCCCAGGAAACATGGCCGCTGCCGGTTTGATCTCTGGACTGTGAAAGCTAAAGTCGCTCTCACAATGCTCGCTCATGTCGGCAGGATTTTCCGGGCCGTTGGCGGCTAAAAAATGTCCGGCCCGGCCACCGACGCCCCTCGCTATATGCACGAAGAGCACCTTGTGGGATGTCGTTGGTTACGCTTTACGCCTGCTCTAACATCTGTTTGATTAAATGACAAAAGAAGCTCGAAATGAAACATATTGAAAGCACTTTGGTCTCTTTCGTGAATGTACCTTGCATATTTTTGCAGTTTTGGCACAAAGCTGACATATGTACCATTTGTAAGAGCAAAAAATAGGTCTTAACAGCGAGTACACACACGTGCAGTATGCGGTACTAGATTTTAGCAAATGTACAGCTATACAGTGTATGGCTGAGCTTCAGAAAAGAGGTGAGCCATAATTGGGTGGTACCTGAGCCTTGAGCAACTGTGATGTCATTTTCAGTTGACAAAATGGCCGCCACCTGAGATGGCGAAAAATGATTTCCCCTTTCAGCACATATAAAGCCATCTCTGATGAAAATTTGCTGTTGACCAGTGTACTTATTCGGTACTCGGTGAAGAGAAGTGTTGTGAGGTAAGCTGAGCCCTTACTTTTGTATTGTTTTTTTCCTGTAGTTTAGTCTCATGAGAGCACATTGTTGCTCTGTTGTAGGCTTGTTAGAACGAAGCAGTCTGCTACGCGGGTCTTGTTAGCATGTGGTGGCATTAAATCGTTATCTGGATGTGGGAGCGCCACTTGAAGGCGCCGTATTATTAAAACTTTAAAAAAAAAAAACGTCTGGTGACACCTTGTCGCTTGTGTGGTTGGTAGGGTTGGTTGGTTGGGGGATGCAACTTCCTGTGCAGCTGTCAACAAAACACCTCCCAAGATGTTGCTGCATTTACACTATGCTAATGTAGCGTGCATTTGCTGGACTACGCGCGTCGGTTCTTGATTTTCCGTAATGATATCCTAATGTGACAAGTGTCTGATTGTTGATTAATGTGCTCCGTTTGAACCTTTTGATTGCTGCTTCGTGAGTTTATTTTTCCTTTTTACTGAGATGAGATGGAGACATATATCTTGGTCAGGTAGCAGACCGAGTTGCGGCAACCGCGGCGGCAATCTTCCCCTATTGTGCTGCCTTCTCTCTGCCGTATGCATTTATATGCCCAAATATGACTTTCTCCATCTGCTTCTGCCATTTATAGAGCAAGAAGGCTAGATTTGTTTGTTTTGTATGGAAGTTTTTTGGGGGAAACCACACTCTGATGAGCATCCTGCCTGAAACATTTAATTGTGGTACATGATGCATTTTGTGCAAAAAAGGGTTTGCCCTCCCTAACAAAATGTGTTTATTCCAAAGCCCTCCACATGTTGACTAAAGCTTTCTTCCACGTGAACTTTTTGTAGCAAAAGGATGGTAATTTCAGTATTTATAATTTGAAACTCTGATGCTATTTATACTTTTAAAGACAGGCAGGGAACAGCATGTAAGCGTTTAAACGTATGTATACGGATGCCAAATTAATGACATCCATCAACTGAATGAAAGGAAGAAGCACTTACAACGATAAACAAATGGAAATGACAAAACCCAACAAAGTGAGAGAGTTAACACACTATTTAGGAGCTGATTGGCTTTTTTTGAAAAATAACAAAAGAAAAAGCAGATTCTAAAATAGCCACGAGACAGATAAAAAAAAAAAGGTGTTGATTCGATTTTATTTTATTAAAGTGCCTCTGGATCTAGATGATCTTGTTCCAAACTAAGATTTGATGCAATGAAATTGAGTAAATTCAATGTGCCATTGTTTCAGTGTGCTGTAATGTTGACCTGCACCGAAGCTGTTCATTCCGAATTTGAATCAACCAACATTACAATTTATTCCTCATAAAACAAGTTGTTCAATTGACAATAGTGTACAGCAAAAATGCCATTGTCTCTTTGACAGCATTAAAAAATGGTGGTGCTATCGCCAACTGCTGGCTTGGCATGCATACTACATTTTTTTTTCCACAGTTTTTCTTTTCAATCATTTTCTTACATTTAGGTGGCCTATCATCCCAGATGCCAAATAATGGCCCTCAAGTGAGGAGGAAAAAGTAGAAGTCGAGGTTGTAGTTGTCAGAAATTAAAAATTGCCATTTCACTGTTTCACACTTTGTGCGAACCTACAAATCACACACGCAACAAGGCTTCCGTTAATGTTTCCCCTCGTCGTGTGATCTTTTCATGATGCAAGTTCCTAACAAATATAGGATGCGACCAAAAAAATGCAATTTGGCTCCATGCGTAATCTAATTGGATTCGCCTCACTCACACGTTGTCGGAAAACAAAGCAAATGTACATTAGCAGTCAAGTTTTACCAAAGCACTCAATTATCTAAGCTACGATGAGATGATCTGTTTTTGTGACTAAGATCTTAAGTTGCTGCTGTCGCGATGACAAAGTAGAGAGTAGTTTTTCATTGGTCCGACTGTCACTAACCAATGCCAAAGCCGTAGTAAAGTCATAAAAACTGTAAATATTTGTGTGGGGAAACACTTCTAGGCCAGAAATATAAAACAATCAAATGAAAAACAGAAAGTACAACATAAACTGAGCCTGCCTTTGTGTGCTGCGTGGTAACGTATTGTTAGGCCGGAACCTCAAAAGCTTTGTACAGTATATGTGTATTGTAAACAGAGGACCCCCCTGTACTTTACGTGGATGTCAAGTCGACCGCAAGCATCCCCTTTCCCTCTGATGAATGCTTACTGCGCTCGTTATATCCTTTAAATGTCAGTCGGGACTCGTTTTGGAAAGATTAGAAAGAAAAAAAAATATGTTTTTATGATCTTTTAAAACATACAATTACAATATAGAAGCTCAGATCGACCCAACGCGGTGATTGGGAGCTGGCAGCTCGTGCCACGCCACTACTGGTTTTACTAGGTTGTTGTCGTGCCCTAAAACGGCAAAACCCAGCTCCAAGGAATCCAAACTAAATACTACTCCAAAGTCTAAAAGTGAAAGCACCGCATGAACCTAGCCATCAATCAAAGCCCTAAAACAAGTCGAAAACTATGGTGACTGTGGCACAAAAGCGCAGCGACGGGGTTTAACGACCGCGCCGTTAACCTCACCTGAACTTTAATGGCTCATTGTTGTCCCTCTTATTTTTCCTTCCCTTCACTTTTTCTTCAGACAGACAATACTTTGAATGCGCGGGGAGACATTTCAGCCGTAAATCCTATTGAGGGAGGGCTAAATATTGACTGCCTGATCCCACACTGGCGTCTCTTGTGACCAAGAGGAACCTTTGTCTTATTGTCTGCCGCCATGCGATTGTAATTGAATTGTAAACAACACCCACCGTGTTATTATTTACGGCCTCGGTTTGATGTGTTTGCTAAAAGGCTGTGAAAACAATACGCCACGCATCTATAAGTCATGGGAAGAAAAAAAGTGGGTGGAATTTTATTTTATTTTTTAAATAAAAACATACGGTGCTTTATGAATGGCCACGAAATCTGTGAATGATAACGACCATTAATATGTCCATTGAGCGTGGCCGCATTCATGCCACATATCAAATCCCCTTTGAATGAGATCAGTTCCCTCCTGTCAGAGCCCATTAGATCCGTCCCACAGTCCCAGTGGCCAGCTGACAGGGGAGAAACCCGAGCTGTGGCCTGTAGCGGCATTAGCATTAGAAAATGAGCAATCAGCTGGAATGAAGCGCAAGAAGAGGGGTCGGAGGGAGCAGGATGGAGGAGGGGAAATAGCCTCTGCAAAATGTATCTCCGCCGAATTATTTCCAAAGCGCGCCACAATATTACACATCACCATTTGAAAGTCATTGGTCATTTTCAAAGTCGCGACAAGTCGCCCTTCACTAGTATTCAAGTTAAATGTCATACAGTGAAAAAAAAAAAGTCATTTGAATTTCCTACTTTGACCCTTTCATGCACCGTGTAACCTGATAAAATAATAAGCTGTCCACTGTAGTAACCGCTGTCCCTGAAAGGGTTCAATACATCTACTTGAAAGTGAATGTGGAGACACGTGATTTTATTTCGCGCATCCACTTGATGAAATATAATTGAGTAAATGCAGCACTTTTTATTTCAGTGTACTTTAGAATTCTGTCGTCTTGGTGAAAGCAACCTCAAAGGAATGCCTTACAATTCCCAGAGAGTGAAATTTTCGTCAGCACATTGTGTAAAGGTTTAACAATGGCGCTCTCATTTTAAATCATCATTTTTGCTTGTACATATAATCACTCAAACTCAATATTCTGACAAATGACACGACCGCATGTGAATCGGGTACGTGGTACACCATGCATTGCATTCATTTGATTAAATTAGCCATGAGGTGTGCAGAACTGCAGTGGATTATACAGTTTAGTTTTTCACCAATGTCAACTACAACTGCGTTAATAGAAACACTGTTACATTAATACCTCTGTAACAGTGTCAATCAAAATTGAAATTATTAGCATTGGAACAGACAAAACAAACTTAGGACATGAATTTCTCTGCGTTTTGGTTTAGGGTCATATGGAAATTGGATTGGATTGGATAAAACTATTGTCAAATGTACTGTATGTGTAACATGTAACATACAGCACATAGGAAATTTCTTTCCTCTCACATAAAACAAGAGTAGCCGCTGCGGATGTCTGCGCCGCTATCAAAAGAAAAGTTAAGAAAAAAAAAGACAAAATAACACAAATGGCTCCAAAGACAGATGACTGATTGTGATGCAACTACATCACTGTTTTATGTCCCCGGTAGGAGTTCCGTCATACGACGAGCCCTGGAATTTGCTACACTGAAAACTTCAAAACTAATATGCGTTGGAATGTGCTTGGCTAAAATCATGTAACAGGTACAATATTCCTTGACTTTAGTGAACAACTGAAAAAAGTGAAATTATATGATTTCCAATACTGATCTCGAGTCATAACTACCTGGCTAAATGCTGGAATACTTGCGATTTAACACATAGGGATGAATCGGAGGTGCTGGACGGGAAGTAGACATGCACCTTTCCCAAGCAAAATGTCAGGTCCGGCTTTTTTTTTCCAACTGTGCACGGAAAATTGCGCGGAACCTCTTTGACTTTGCGAAATAATTGAGTTAAAACACTCGATAAAACATTAATTAGCTTAGCGGTCTGGAGCAGATAACATAGATAAACTCCTATGTAATTCATATTGATTAGAATATGCACATTGAGCGCGGGCTCTTAAGACAAGTTTTCCTTATTAAATGGACACAAAGCCTCGGTCATTATTCCTGCAAAGAGAGATCGCTTTAGATTTTATCTATTCACATAAAAAGCTTTGATTGGATTTCTTTCTGAGCGAGTCGTGCAATCTATTTTATTCAGGTTTGATTGTATTACCTCTTAATTAGTTTGTATATTGAGTAGAACAGGACGTATTGATTCGGAGGTGCATTCATTTGCATTGCAAAAATCCCCCCTTTAATCCAATATAATCTCATCTTTACTCAAACACAGTGGAGTGCATCTTTGTGGCACTCTTTTTTTTCCTGCTTCTTTTGCTGTTGCTACTTCAAAAGGCAACCTGTTCAAACTGACACCATCCATAAGAGTGGAACATGATGTCAAAGCGTGATAATCACTTTGGAGGATTTGCCATGAAAAAGAAATACAGTGGTACCTCTACTTATGAACGTCTCTTCATTCGAAATTTTCAAGTTATGAAACACCTCGACAGGAAAATATTGCCTCTTGTTACGAAAGAAATTTCAAGATACGAAAGGTAAAAATACAGTATGGTCTGCTAGTCACAACTCCGAGTTTCATGAGCGCAACATACTTCTAGCTGCTCTGCCATTGGCTATTACCAAGCAACATCCTGGCATCCCATTGGCTAAGAGGTACTTTTACCGTATATGTCTATGTGTGCAGATACAGTAGATAAATAGATAGATAGATGTGTGTCTATACAGGGTCCTTGTCATTCGCCCCTTGGGCCATGAGATGTTCCGAATCATCCAGAAAAAGTATTCACCAATCCGGTAATCGCTCACATTGCTGATGTTTGCCTTGGACATTTTCGAAGGATTGTTAATAGCCGACAAAAGCAAACATCCTTGGATCAGTTCTTTACAAAACGGCAGTCAAAAACCACTTCTGAGAGAGAACATGAACAAAAGAGGGCAAAAAACGATGAGGATGCGGTTAAACGTTAAATGACCATCATTGTTATTCTTTATTCTTTGTTTTTTACATTATGCACAACTCTCATTTATTGTGCAATAATTTAATTGTAACATGTATTTGTTACATATTTTGATGCATTTTTATGCTTGAGAAAACATTTATGTCTCAATTTTGGGGGGCTTGGAACGGATTAGGGCATTTACATGGAAAATGCGTCTCCTCTAAAATCTTGTAGTTAAAAAAAATTCCTCCAGAACCAATTAATTTCCTAAGTAGAGGTACCACTGTACCTGAATTCCAATTGGGAATTAGATTAAAGGATTTATTTATTTATTTGTTTGTTTTTTGTAACAGCCTTGCGGAAAGTGAATAGCACATCCGCCTCGCAGTTCTGAAGTCGAGGGTTTGAATCCCGGCTCCAACCTTACAGTGTGGCCTTTCTCTGGGTACTACGGCTTCCACAAAAAAATCGATATTCGATTCATTGAATAAATTGTCCTGACGTGTGAACATGAGTTTCAACGGTTGTTTGTCTGTAAGTGACCTGCGATTGGTTGGAGAGCGGTTCTGGGAGGATCCTCGGCCAAAGTCAGCTGGGATAGGATCCAGCAAAGCATCCACATCGGATGGATGGATAAAAATGTTGCTTGAAAGTGGCGGTTTGGCTCGTGTCACACAACAGACTGTGGTGGAACTGTGATTGACCGCTGTGGTGAATCACATGCTGCTGTGCAGTGAATGGGCAGTATTTTCCCTTGGACTTTCATTTGGAGGCATGTTTGAGAATGATTGACATCAGGAGGCATTTTGCCGTGTAAAGCCACGGTTGAACCCCCGCCGTGCTCGCCTGCGGGAGTAGCGTCATGTCTGAATGGTCAATCGGAGGCGTCAACAAACCACCCGCCACCCCAGTGCGCAGCAGCAGGCCTCACAATGCTCGGCAATTAACCTCACCTGAACTTTAATGGCGCACCTCCGGGACCGCTCCGCCCCGGCTGCGTTAAAATTACTGTCACTGTGGCGGCGCAGAGGGCAAGTGTCGGCACACTGGGTGGTTTCCACCTTGACAAGCCAGAGTCGTGCAATACACGATAGCGCCAGCCACATGATGCCTGGCTTTTAGGGGGTGAAGTGGTTGGGCCAGATGCAATATGGTCTGCAAAAAAAATAAATAAATAATAATTCCTTTGAGTCTTAAATAAAAGAGGAAAAAATATTCAGAAAAAAGCCAGACATCTTCGCTCCGAAGATCATTTGGACATTCGCACAAATAAAAGTTGTAATTCTATATTACTGCCACCTAGAGGAATGGAGTGTCACGCGTCCAGTGACATTGTCATCACTCCATCGTGAGCACATAAATCATTAGCTTTGGCTTTTGGGATTGAATGACAACATTCTTGCGCATGCAGAGCTTAACAAAGACTAAATCCGTGGTCAAACATAAACAATGGATCAGATCATATTCAATAAATGACGAGGAGTCCGACATCTATGTTTAAGGCCAAGCTGCGCTCTCTGACGGTGTGTGAGCCACAAAACAACAGCTGCTCACTGCCCATCCGACATGTTTGCCACTTTGTACGTGTGCATTTCAACTATGATCTCAAGCCTGTCTGATCCCGGAGCTTTGCTGGCGGGATTTTTGGATGCGTCCGCAGAGTCTGAAGTCATCCTGGCTAATGCGCCCAGGCAGGTTTTTCGGCCGGGGATGTTCTCACCATGTGTCGGGGAGTGAGTGCGTGTGTGCATGTGTGTGTTCACGTGGTGAGTCACAGCCGCCCAAGTGTGTGATCAAACACTTGTATCGGGCTCTGGCTTTATAATCAAGTCTGATGTTTTATTATCGCCATGTTGCGGGGTCTGAATGCCGATATGGACTGTCTGTGCACTGTTCGCCAATTTCCCTCACTTCCAAACAAAAGATAACTGTGAGCTGTAGTGCTGATGTTAAGCAAAGTGACCTTTGAAAGCTAACTGGAGGCCCGGTAACGAAATAAGAAAACTAAAACTTGTACATATTGAGACAATGAAATTGTTTATTATTTTTTGCCTTTTGGGAGCAGGGGGGGCTTAAGAAATGGGTGAGTGAATCCCGATGAAAAATGAATGTCTTTCCCCCCTACCACAAAACATAATCAGTCGTGCCCCCCCTGTTAAGTTCAAATGAATTATGACATGAGTTTGAGTTTCAGCAAGAAAGACAAAACCGGCAAGACATGTCTATCATAACAGGATGCACGGAAAAGTCTCAAGGGGGCATTGCCAGAACTGAACAGGAAGTCAGCCATTTTGGTTTGGAGCAGCCATTTTGGCTGAATTCCAGAGCTTGTCCTTTGACGAACTCCAACTACGCAATTTACCAAAATGAGTCCTGATGAGAAGCAGGTAATCGAGAGAGATGGGCAAACCTAAATTGCCAAGCCTTTTTGCCGAAGGCTCCAATGTGAGCCGAGGATAGCATCAAAGTTTAATGACCCTTTTGTTGATTTGCCATGAAAAAATGTAAACATGTGGTGTAAGGGCCCATTAAAAAAAAAGTCAGACAATAGTTTGAGTGAGTGTCACAAATTTTGGTGGATGTGTATCATAACAGGATACATGAAAAAAAAACTCATGCCCAAAACTGAACAGGTAGTCGCCATTTTGGTTCAAAGATGCAATTTTTGGCATATTTCAGAGCTTGTAGTCCTACTAGAGAATTTTGGACACAAAAGGAATGCTAAACTTTTTGCCTACACCATCTAACTGTGTAGAGCACGGCGTTTAAGGTTGATGACCCGCTGGTCAACTTCTTCTTACACTTGAACAGTTTTGAGATTAATCTACTCTGCAACCAGTATTATGAACATTTCAATCATTTCTGATGGGATTATGACAAACCAGTAGTTTCATTCAATAGACAAATTTGTACTCTATTTCACATGAACTTTTTTTAAATAATTGACACGATTAATGGAAGTGGGGTGTGGGGGGGGAGTATTTATTTTGGGTATTTTTACAATTATTTGATCAATTGCTGCACTAATTTAGCTACAGACAATCCGAATAATAGCGCACTCACTACAATATAATATTTTCATTTATTGGAGTTAGTTAAAACTGCATCAGATACATTAAGCCAGTGGTTCGTGGCCAGGGCAGTTGCCACACACACACACACACACACACACACACACACACACACACA
>CAAKHF010001413.1:1389-39039 GCA_901007745.1 Hippocampus kuda | reverse complement strand
AACACTCAAAATTGTCCCTAGGTGTGAGTGTGAGCGCGGATGGTTGTTTATCTCTGTGTGCCCTGCGATTGGTTGGCAACCGGTTCAGGGTTGCCAACAGGGTCCCCCGCCTACTGCCCGAAGACGGCTGGGATCGGCTCCAGCACCCCCCGCGACCCTTGTGACGATAAAACAGATCGGAAAATGGATGGATGATGGATGGATGGATGGATGGATGGATAAAGAGGAGAGAGAGAAATTCAGAATAATCTTATTTTTATTCAAGTAGCATAAAGAAAAGTGCAGTCTCGTGAACTGGCTGAGCAATATTCACTTGCATCACTGTGGTTTCACTTTGTGATGGTCGAGGAAGGCATGATGATCACTTATCAAGTATCAAGTACAACTTTATTGTCAAATGTATGTTCCACATAAAGCACAGATGAAATTTCCTCCCTCTTACACAGACTGTTTGATAAATGTAACTGATGATGATGAAACAAATGAAAATGAAAAAACTGAATGATAAAATATGAAACATGTATAAATAAAAAGGACTAAACAGCTTTACAGTTCAAATGTGTTGTTGTTGTTGTTTGTTTTTTTTACAGCCGCTCAATTTCTCCAAAACTATGTGCAAGTTCAATATATACAAAATATATATAACAACGTTGGCTTGGTCCAGATGAACGCCGGAAGACAACGGAAACATCAGCAGGCCTGCAAATGCTGCTCTTGCGCGGCAATACAGTTGAACATTTTTTGGAGTGTAGACTTGAGAGCAATTTGATTCGAATCCAAGCTAAGGAGAAAGAAAAAGGAAAAAGAGGTTTTAAGTCATTTTTAAACTCCCAACATGTCGTCACAATCTGGAAAGTTATTTTAAGCCTTTATTCGATATCCCTGATGTAGTAGTTTGCTCTTTGTCCTTCACTGTTGCGTCTTCCGCGCACTAATGGAACAAAAATGTGTTTAAGTCAAGTCAACTGTATTTATAGAGCACTTTCAAACAGCCATCGCTGCATACAAAGTGCTGTACATGGATCAATTGAACATATGTATGATAAACAGTAAAACAAATCGGTAATAAAGACGGTAGAAAGCACCAAACAGTAAAACCGAGAACAAATATAAGTCATAAGTCATGCTGAGTCGAATGCCAAAGAATACAAGTGAGTTTTGAGGAGGGTTTTGAAGATGGGCAGCGAGGAGGCTGCTCATCAAACTCAAAGTGTTTAGTTCCCCCTACACTCAATTGCGTCCCCCGTTGGATGCAAATGGTTCGCTTTTGGTTTAGAGCACACTAGTAGGACAGCCAGTGTCCAACAAGGAGCTAGTATGTTTTGCCACTTCTCCTTTTCACCACTGTATGACATTTGTGCACACTGTCAGAACAACGTTGGCAGATTCGTGAGTCATTTGAAAAATGTGTGCTAATAGTGATGTCGTCACATTTTACGATTTCACATCTAGCACAGTGACTCTGTAGTTGTATGCAAAAGAATCACTGCCGAAATAAAGTTCAGTTGTATTTTTAAAAAAATTAGGTAACTTTCATGTGCAATTCATTTTACCTGGATTTTTTTTTTTTTAAATATCAGCTTTTAATTTTCCTATATTAAAGCATGTTGAAGAATCAAACCTGTCTTGTTTTTAATGAACACTTAGGCCTACTATGCTACTTACTATATTTTTGAGTTCGTCCTGATGGTGTTAGTTGAAGCGCTAATTTTTTTTTTAATTATTTGTAGGTGCACTTGGTGTAGAAAGTTTTAGAAGCGCTGGTCTAGCACTTCACTTGTACTAGACCTCAAACTGGACTACAAGGGAGTAAATGCTTCAACAACTTTCCCAATGACTTTTGAAAAGATTTTTCTACTTACGCCATTGGCCTGATGAGCCGCTTGTCCACATCCTCCCCTGAATCCTCCTTTGCCCTCGTCCTCTTCTGCTCTTTCTCTGCCAATTGATCCCAGATCTCGGTATTGACCCACAAAGCCCCCGGCAGGGTCAGGCTGGCCCGAGTGCAGGTGATCCAGCGGCACAGGGGGCAGCAGATAGTCCGGATCACGCCGTCCATGTTGGCCAGTTTCTCCAGGCAAGTGGCGCAGAAAGTGTGGCCGCAGTGCAGCAGGCGTGGAACTCGTCTGCGCGAGTAGTGGTGGAAACACACCACACACTCCAGATCTTCATTTGGAGACATGCTGAGGCCCCTGCGCAAACATGATCATTCAAATTTAACACGCTTACCACTTTTAAAAGCACAACGTCGATACACAACTTTACAGACAGACTTTGGAACTCACTGTGTGTCCATGCGAAGTGATCGCTGTGCTGGTCGAGGCGTGTTCTGTGTGCTGCTGTATAACAAGCCAGTCTTAAAGACATGACTCCTCGTGTCACGTGACGTGAGCGCTGAGCACACTTCCAGGGAATTCTGCTCTGATAAACAGATCCACAGAAGAATTCTATTCAACCTAGCAGAGAAATCTAAATCAGAATTCTATCATCACAAAAAAATCTGTTTCCACCACGTTCCATTATTCAGTCATCAGTAGTAGAACATGGATTCATTTAATTCAAATCATCTATTTTGCACCCAAAACCACAGAAAACGAGCTTTCTGTGAAAATATTTTTTTTGTGATTTTAATGCTAACAAATTATTTCCTTTAGCGACGCCACAAACATCTGAACGGTTCTTTTCTTCTATAAAATACCAACAACAGTGCATTTGTGCTTTTCATGGCCAAATAATGTATTTACAATGAATCACCTGTGTAACAATTTAACATTTGACAAACTACAAGCTATTGGCATGTTATTGAGTAGTAGTAGTCGTGTGTGTGTGTGTGTGTGTGTGTGTGTGTGTGTGTGCTCACGCGCGTGCGTGTGTGCATTTTTGTGTATGGATGTACATAAACATCGCTTCTACTTCAAAATCTCAAAAATGTCCATCGCCTTTTCTCTCTTTTGTGACAAATGTAGATTTAACGTATCAAATTCTTTGATCAATCACAAGCTGCATGATTCTGCAAGAATGTGGTCGAAATAAAGACATTTCTTGGGACTATTTCAAGCTTTCTTAAATCCATTTAAGTCAACGATTTGACTAAGAACAGCCTCAGTATGGCTAAACTTTGTTGCACCTGTACAAAAATAAAAAAAATTTTATATATATATATATATATATATATATATATATATATATATATATATATATATATAATATATATAGAGTCATAATGTGAAATAATGACATTCAATGTACTTTTATTGCTGTCACGTGTCAAAACAAGATCAAGTTTGTCCAGAAAAGTATAAGATTAAAAAACGTTTTGACAGGGGGAAACTTGAACTTTGTACCACAGCTGGTTCACAGAGCTGGGGCTCCGTCACATGCAAAGTGCAGATCAAGCGGTTGCACTGTGCTTGTAAATCCGCCCTTCCCTACACGGTTATTGCTCTTTATACTCTTAATTGTGATGTCACTGTTTGTTGTGAAGCAGGCTCACGTTTTCAAGAGGTGTACTCTTATGACAATAAGCCTCATTAAACTTTAGATCCATTTGTATTTGTAGAGTCTTGTAATGGGCTGTCAGAATACGGTTTCAAGATCCTCCCCCAAGTTCTCAAGAAGAGCCATGTAACTATTTAATCAGACCATTATTTTGCTTTCAACTGTTACTTTTTTTGGTTTATTGCCTGCCATAGAACAACACAGTGATGACACACCTCTTACTGGGAACGCACATCAGCGCAAATCAGAGATTCTCTTCAGTGGAAATGCAAATGTAAAGAGGCGTCAAAAGAATGGCCTCACCGCTGGATCAAGGTGTGTCTAATGAAGTGGCTCACGTGAGCGGGAAGCTTTGAGAGCAGTCTTTGAAACGCCCCCGCCAGGTAGGCTCATTTATTTTTATACAATAAGTGAGGTAAGTGACAACCTTTGTTGTATAATCACGCAACAGCAGTCCTTTTATGATTTGTTTATTTCCGAAGAAAGTGTTGCTGCTGAGAAAAGAAGTCCACTAACTTCACTAATAAACGCAATTCACAACAGTACAATGATAAGCAGTCATGTGGACACTTTGTGTCGTCCGACTACACACTCCAAAGGCTTTGTCTATAAATTAAAATGACAAAATTGATCAGAAAGAAAATATACAGAACAAAACGTTGATTCACCTCCTGCGTCTCCTAACCGGACGCGCGTGTGCAGAGCGACGCTACAGTGGTCAGATGAACCAATCCCCAACTGCGCTGGTCCCGAACGCGCGACTGATTTTGGCTCATGGGTTGACTGGAGGGAGCCGATGTGTCTGCTCCCATCGTTTCCTTCCAATGCTATTTTGTTGTTGCCGCTGTGAGGCATACCT
Organism: Hippocampus kuda; assembly: GCA_901007745.1. Taxonomy (NCBI): domain Eukaryota; kingdom Metazoa; phylum Chordata; class Actinopteri; order Syngnathiformes; family Syngnathidae; genus Hippocampus; species Hippocampus kuda. The sequence continues at coordinate 34,682 of CAAKHF010001413.1, read as the reverse complement.
CTGGTTCAAACAGTTGCCTACAAAGACTTTGATTCAGAAAAGGCTAACTTTAGCCAGAGATTTATCATCAGTCAAACTAGAAAAAGGAAAAGCCAATTGTGTGTGTGGGGGGGGGGGTGCACTGAGGTACTTGAAGATAGAAAACTGGGGGCTGATGTGGCTCCCTAGGTCGCTGCCATCTGCATCTGCCGTTCACGCTCTTTTTGTAAACATTTTGCCGACAAGAATAAAAACATAAGCAAGACGAAGTGTGTTTGCCAATAGAAGAGAGGAAAGTTGTCGCTCCACAAAAGCAACTTGGGACCAGTGGTGTAAAAACTTTGCTCCTCCACAACCCATGAGCCACCACTGACTCCCCCTCCCCCTTCTCACAGTCCCTCCTGAGCGGGCTGCTTTCTGTCCTCCAGAGTCCGCGGTGGTCCGGGGACACAACGTCCCCACGTTCACCTGACATTAGTCCAGCTCTCAATCCTGCGCTATGCTCCTCAACACGTACTTGACCGTGTAGGCGAACGCGGCGAAGCCGACGATCACAAACAAGTTGGCGAGAGCGCCTCCTAGGAGTCCATGGTTGCGGTTGGGTTGCTGCAGGCCGTGGGCGGGGTTGGCGCCCCCGAGCGGGATGGGACCGCCGTTGAGGCCGGGGAGGCCGTAATGGGCCTGCTGGGGGTCGCCGTCGGGCACCACGTCTGGTAAGGGGAGGGGCTGAGTGCGGGCGTTGAGCTCTTCCTGTGCTTTCTGTTTTTGCTTCATCTCCTGGCGACAGAACACAAACAGCAATTCACAGCCAACGGCACAGCAAAGCTAAGAAAGATGGCTGAACAATTAGCCAAATTGAATTTCACACCGAAATGTAGTACTGTACCATGTCATTGTTTGGACAGCATTGTTTCATGAAAAAAGTTTGTTTGCATGATACTGTTATTGTCATTTGATTTGAGTTAGTGACTTCATGCCACGTTTTGTTGTCTTAGTGAACAATTTAAAAGACTGCAGGTAAACTGTACACTGAATCGATAGATTGTTCAATCTTCCGATTGGATTGCTTACTAGTGGAAAAACATTCTCATTGTGTCAATGATGTGAATTAATGGTTCATTTGCCTTAATTTTAAGCTTATAAGAGCAACATATTTATGTATAATAAAGTTGATACATGTTTACCATTGTAAGACGTATTAATTTATAGATTGTGTTCAGAAGAGGACCTCCCAAAAAATGGCATCATAAATCGCAAGTGTAGTATGGAGGGAAAAAGAAAAGTGCAACTGGATTCTTTTCCAAAATGTTTCCACCCGACTACAAAAGCAGCGAGCTCACCTCCACAACATCGGGGAACAATTCACAAAAGACTTTGTCCTTCAGGTTGAAGGCCAGGCTTTGGGCTGAGAGTTGTCTTTTCTGGAAAAACAAACAATGTTGACACACCTACCGTCATTTACAAGTTTAATTCGTTCTGTGGCCAAGATCATCATTCAGTTCACTCGTCCACCAAACCAAGATGCCCTCTTGAAATAAACAAAAAATTCCATTCATCTGCTTCAGCCCTCAAATTAAAAAAAAAACGGCATTGTGTAAAAGCACACCGTGTGTCATCAGACTCCAATGTCAGGGCTCACCGTGTGGTCCGAGGTCTCGATGCTGCCCAGAGTGGGTCCTTTCTCCACCATGAAGCTGAGCAGACCCGTGAGGATGGTGGAGACTGACCACGCCGGGTTCCACGTGTCTGGGTGGAAGTCCGTAATGGACAAACACAGTCTGTGGAGCGACACAGTGCGTTACAGCATGGCAACGTGACACCACTGTGTGCCACTAAGTCCAGGGAAAGAAAAAAAAAAAGGCAACGGATCCGCTTACCTCGTATTACATTTAAATCTGCCGTTGGGGGTTATCATGTAGATACTTGGTGGTTTAAATGGGAATTCCCGAGGAAACATGAGCTTTCCGTGATAGTAACCCCCTATAAGGAAGACAAGATGGACAAATGTGAAGATGAGAATAAAATATTGGATTGGAGCACACAATGATCAATTACACGCCTTGAAAAGTCATTTGCGCATCTCCTTATCAAGCGAGACGTTACAAGAATTAACTGTGTGCATTGTTGGCTATTTACTTTGGCTTTTTGGAGGGATCTTAGAAGAAAATACGAGAGGAGGGGACGACACCCTGGAAGTTATGCGACGCACAACTACCAACGTCAACACATTGCGTTTGGTTGTTTTGAAGTTTGACAGCAGTTACCTTCTTTTTACACTCATGTGACAATACCATAAAAAAGTGCTCAGGAGTATAACGCAACTTCGTATTGTGTGCCTTTCATTCATCTTATAGAGCATTTTATCATTTAAAGTACATTTATTCATTCATCTCATTATGCCACTTGAGCATTAACAAATAGCGCTTAAATGTAGAGAAGTAAAAAAAATGCTTAAATATTCATTTGGTTCAGGCAAACCTGTATTACACAAGTTAGATGAAAATTGAACGAAAAAAAAAATGAGAAAAAGGGTACTCTGATCAAATGAAGGATCTGTGTCACTCCGAGTACGGCACATTCTTCAAACACACCCATAGGTGAGAAAAAGACACTTGTGTGCAAAAAGCTTAAGAAACGAACATGCTAGTGATTGTATACTGTTTGCTTGTGTCACTCAAGCAGCGTAGTAGGGGTGAAAAGTTTATGGGGCACTGGCGTGGCAACGCCGGTTCAACGGCTAATTATGAGGAAAATGCTTCCTGTGATGGGTGAGGAATGAAGACGTGGCGAAACAGCAGCCTGCAGGCGTCTTCGCTTGTGATTTGTGAGTATGGCATACATTCATCACCACTTGACGCATCTTTTTTTTTTTCTGAACAAAGTGCAACATCCTGTCGGTTGAGTTCATGTGGCGCCAGGAAACAAAAAAATAAATAAAATAAAATAACCAGTGTGATAGGTATGACAGCTGCAAACCATTTTGGGATGACTGCCAAACGCCTACTACAGCACATCAATGAGACAGGGAGTCAACTTGACAGAGTCTTATTTTTATTTTTACCTTCATAAGGAGTCTTCTCAGGACCTCTCACCACATAGTGCCTGCGGGAGACACAAGACAAATGTCGCACATGTTACCACGTTCACAAGAAAGACGAGACCACCATCCTGGTGGGGTTCCGTCACTTGTACCTTCAACATGCACGTGACATGACCTAACCAAGACGTCACTGTCTTGTCGCAAGTCTTGACATGAAGCAAGTGAAGTTACTTAGCGACTTCACATTGACCTTTCTGTTTAAAGGCAATAAAACCTCAAAAACAATCAATGCCAAAACGGGGCTGGTTGTTCCGCTAGAAACTCCCAACTTTTCTTTCATGGGTAAGCACAGGTTTTAAAAAACAAAACAAAACATATGACTGACACACAAAATGGACTTACCGGTAGTCACGTTTTGAAAGGTAAAAAGAATCTGGTACTCCTTTGTCAAGTGCATGAAAAGGCGTGCTTCTATCAAACATTGACATTGTATACATAAACGTTGGGTGCATAATATCGCTTCTACCCATGTGGACAAAATTGTTGGCACCATGTACCACACTGAACATGGACTAGAAGAAGCAAAGGAGCACGTTGTCTCAGGGGATGAGAAGGAAAGTTGACACACGCAGGTTACAGGTAAAGGCTGCAAGAATGCAGCTGAATCTAACTGCAGTCACGCTACTACACCGTCGAATGCAGCGCATAGTGACTTCATATGATATGAAATATATTTTTTTGATCGCAGTTCTGTTTCCAACTCAGTATTAATATGAATTAACTCAGAGGTTTCTTGTAACTGCACGAGGATTGATATTCTATTAGTCACGTGCCAGCCCGTAAGACCACATGAGACAGGGGGCGCATTCGGAAATTCGCTCTGACGCTTGTGCACTACTCTGATGACATTGAGTGTGTTCGCACGAACAGAGTGAATTTCTGACCGCGCATCAATATGGTCGTCGCACAGCTCGCGACACCGTCTCATTGAGCCCCCACTTTCAAATTCCACTGAAATTTGGCATCTTTTTTTCGGTTGTTCGTTCAAATGGCAACAGCGCAACAAGTTGCCAAGTTCTGTAAGACATTTTGAAATGCGACAAGGGTTGACAATCATTTGGAAAAAGGAAGCAAGGAAGTCAATGAACATTGACTGGGGATAAGGGCGATGAGTCCAGACAGAGTCATGGCAATTGGCGCAAGCTATAAAGTAAGTCAAAAATTAACAAAGGTATATTACCGTACACCGCGGTATAATGAGGAGACGTGAAACAGTGTCGAAATCTGAATATCGCGCAAAACCCAATGTAATAATATTCCATATAATGTGTAAACGGTATAGACTATGGCACATATAAATTAGTTGGTAGCAATCGCCAGTAAAAAAAAAAAAAAAAGAAAGAAAAAGTCGCAACCTGATTCAGCAGCATTTATGACATTCTTTAATCACTATTAATTATTTAAATAAAATGCAACTGTCTGGGAATGTACATTGAAATAAAAAAGGCTGGGTGTGGTGTAAGGATGGCGAGTGTACCATTCGAGGATATTGGAAGGGAGAGGCTCAGCACAGATGTAAGGCACAGGGTCTTTCTTTATCCTGAGGTAATCCTGTTTAAGTCGCTGAGTGGCTGTGGTTGGAGCTCTCTTGTTCCCGTTGTTGTTCATCTGTTGTTCATAGAAGATTGATAAAGAAGCAAAATAGAGACTTCAGTTAATCATCTAAAGTAGGGTAAATGCAGTTTTATATCCTTCAAAGGTACCAGACTGTGAGGCAGAGGAAAACAAATGTTAAAATACTTCTGCTTACGCTGTCCTGTTTCTGAGCAGAAACAGGAACTTGTTCGTCACTTGAGTAGTCGGAATACAAACCAAATGACTAATTTGGTTGCATTCACTGTGTTTTTTGTAAACTAGCTCATCACTGGCACGCTGCTCGTGTAAGCAGTGCAGGACAGCGAGGAGGCCACTTAAAAAAAAAATTAGCCCCGATTCTATGACTCAATTATTCCTTCTCCCTTGTTGTATAAAGACGTGATAAAAGGGCGGTTGCTAAATGGTTGTTTGACACGTAACTTAAACTATTGGTATGACAAATATAACAAATACTGCGATTGGCTGGCGACCGATTCAGGGTGTCCCCCGCCTACTGCCCGGAGACAGTTGGGATAGGCTCCAGCACCCCCCGCGACCCTAATGAGGATGAAGCGGTTCGGAAGATGAATGAATGAAAAAATATAACAAATAGTTGCAGTTTGGCAAGCAAACCGTATGGACTACATAAAATAAATTCAGGTCACGTATTTCTGTGTTGTTATTAGAAGACAACTGGTTGTGACATTACGGCATTAAGAATGTTACGCCGATGATCGTGTCACAAACATTTACATTTTGATGCTCTACACAGCTGGAAGAATTATTTTACAACTGAAACCAACTGACGTTTACAGATCTTGCGTCACGCGACGCTCGTTGCGCTGACGTCTCATGTCATTAAAACTCTTAGCAAACACTTCAGTCAGCTTTAATTGGCTTGCTTCAATTTGTTTTCAGCGTCTTAGACTGACTATCGGTCCAACAAAGCGATTTCGACGACCGGAATGGTTGCAGCGCACACCGAATCCGGTGTGTAAACACTTATTAGCGCCCAAAGGCTAACATAGGCCAGTGCTACATTGGGGTGGCTAAGGTAGCAGTAGTAGTGCTACATAACAAGCGTTGCACATCTACATGTGTGACATTTCGGGGCTTACTGTGTGTTCTGTGGACATACCTCTCCAGGGAACCCGGTAAAATTTGGGGATTCGGGTCTGGATACGAAGTAGGGCTGTCGTTTCAGCGGTCAGACCCCAAACCGACAAGACGAAGAACCACCGAGGAGATAGCTTAGCAGCAGGAAGCGAAAACCTCACTTCCGTATTTATTCTTCACCTTCCGTCGAGGCGTGTATATTGAAATGCTCATGTAGCTCTTGAGCGCCACTAGTGCGTACGGCGGTGTTACAGTATCTGTAAATAGACACGACATTAGCACGTCTGTCTGAGACAGAAACGTTTTTCTATTTATTTTAATGTCAACACTTATCACTTTGCATTGGCATGGATAGGAATTGGTATGCAGTTTTGTGAGACTCTAGCCTGACGATTAAAACCATTACATGAAATGAAATGATATGAAGGCAGCAAGGTGGAAACAGCGCAGGGGTGTCAAAACTCATTTTTGTCGCAGGCCACATCGTAGTGATGTGAACCCATACATGAATGGATGAGAATGTATGACACCCCCCCCCTCCTCCCATATTGTCACACTTGCACGACAGATGCCAGTACAAAAATCATTTTCATTTAAAAGGGAGATTAGTAACAAAAAAATGCTTACAGTTTCACAGTGTTTTCAAAAGTGTAGACAATTTGCAGTTTTAGTATTTTAGCAAGAAACGGGAATTTGAAACACATGATTATGGCTGTCCATGTAAGATGATATGGTGGGCCTATGGGACAGTGGTTAGCACATCTGGTTCCCAGTTCATGGGTTTGGGGTTTAAATCACTGCTCCAGCCTTTCTGCATATTTTCTGTGTGCTTCTTCACCGGTATCGTTATAGAAGTTAATTGAAAATTCTAAATTGCACATTATTCTGAATGTGATGGTGATTTTTTTTTCTCAGTGCCCTGTCATTGTCGAGTGACCAGTCAGTCATGGGTGTACTCCACCGCTCACCCCATTGAAGAATTAAAATCATCAAGTATCTGTTAATTATGAGCCATTGCCTTTCATAATAAATGGATATCCTTTATTAATTAAGGTGCAATATACAAAATTATACAAAACATCAAACAGTATCACCAACCAAATCCTTTTTGCTTCAGCCAGAGTTGTGCATTGACAACAAGCGTGCCGAATGCAGAGAAATAGGGCGATGTGAAATTGACTCAAGTAGCGAAAATGCTCGGACGGCTTTCAACATTTGACAGCAACAACAAGCCAAAGACAAATAGCAATGCCCTGTAGGTGGCAATGACCTTGGTATGAATATTTGTCAAAATATGCGGGGCAGCAGTTCAAATGAGTGCTCGAGTCACGTGCAATCTTGCACATTAATAATGGGAGTGCGAGGCAAACATTATCTGAAAACTTGGACTGGAGTCTGAGGGTGTGGTGTTTTATTGAATTGTTATTTAGGGCAATAAATATTTGACTTCCTTGTAAAGGTTTGACCGATATTTGTTTAAAAAAACTGCAATATTCCTGTCATTTCCTCAAACAATGGCCCTTAATACAAATTTAATACTGTTGCGCGTTAAAGTCGGGCCACTCATTCTGATATGCAGACATCTGAATCGAATTATGGCAGCCGTTTGTATACATACAATCCATGTACAAAAGTCAAGTTTTTGAGCTGCATTCAGCTGAAATATATGCTAAGCATTGGCTTCACAACACAAAGATGATGACGAGGCAGTGAAAGGTTCCCCTTAAGGTTTCTCGCAGCGGCTGAACTGGAGACTTCTCCTCTTCAGCTTCTCGGGCTGGAGAGATGCGAGAAGAGAAAACTCGCGAAAGACTTCCCCACGGGAGATGTTACCTGAAAGTCAAGGCGTTTTGTTGTCACTATACCTGTTATGCGGCCGCCTGAAGTGAATGGAAATGTAAACATTGCTCCACGACACACCAAAAGCCCAGCGGCATGTGATTTGTTTTGAAGGGAAAATATACGGCAGTGCGACCACATGTAGCTACATCGTCGAGTTTGGCCAGAGGAAAAAGAACATGCAAAGGAAGAGAGTGGGGAGCATCCTGTTCGTTACCTCCATCAGTAGTGTTTCCCATCACGCTGATGTCTTTTTGATGGCTATAAATCCGATTGCATTATTGTTTAGTGTTTAAACGTAGCAGTGGAGCGGAGTGTTCCAAGCGCTACTGTGAGACAGTCTTAAGAGTATGTGGAGGTAAAAAGACATGTTAACAAATGAATGTGATTCAGGTGTGAGCCGGGTTTATGAACATGAAATACTCACCCACCACTTCATTAGGTACACCAGTTCACTCGAATAAGATCCAATATGAGAGCTGTAAGATTTTTGAAATAAAGTGGGTGAAAGAAGTACAGGGATGATGCTCAGTTTGGATTGATGCTGCCAATATTGCTTTAAAAAATATGTGCTTGTAGTTTGCAGCGGTGTATATTTTTTCATTTCATGGTTAATCGTGGTGTGGGGACGAAGGTACACCCGTGGAAAACGGGTGGGTTGAGTTAGGGAGGGCACCTGGTCTAAAAAGTCTAAAATTGCTTGTTCTTTGAAAATGTTCATTGATCTATTGTCTGAATGGCTTATTTTCACAATGGTGGAGTGCATATTGGGGATACAATTTGTATTTGTTTTAACCACGGCTAACCTGCTAACTCATCTCTTAGTAGCCTTAACTCATCTATATGGGTTGTTTTGACCCCTTGCTGGATCAAAATCTTGAGCCCAAGTTTTGGGTCAAATCCTTAACCCAATCCTGCAATGGCTCTGTATCTTCATTTTTAAAAAACTACCACCATAATTTAATTTATTTTAGTTGTAGATTTGTGTATTCCTAAATTAGCTTAGACTGTTGAGCTGAAAGAAACCTTCGCATTAAATTAACACAATTTTTTTGATTGATACGTTTTTTTGTTTTTTTACATAACTCTTGTATTGGATCTCACGAGAAAGTGTCGGCATAGCCAACACTGTGTCTTGTGATTCTTATACAAAAGACACCAAATATTAATAATACATGAGGCAAATATCTCGCAAAGCGACAAGCTAGCTCCAAATGTTTAGCCTCAGACAGACCAAAAGACCCCTCAAAAAAACCACACCGTCATCAGAAAGGAAGAACCAAAAGTGTCCCGCTACACCACAGTATAAAAGCGACGGCCCAGGATGCTTCACTCACTCTATCCCGTGGTAAAGATTTAAACCTTCTGCTGCCCTTGGCAACACCTGTGGTGAGAGAAGCAATGACATGTCAGTTAGTGTCCCACGCGGTCTGTCTTTCCATGAATATAAAATGGCAAGTGAGTAAAAATTTTATAGTTGGTGTTCAAAAAAAAAAAAAACCCTGCTTGTGAGGTCACATGAATGTTTTACAAGTGAAGACACTGAATTATTCAAGGCACGCAGTCATGCTGCAGGCCTAAAACCCCTGCACCACTTGGTACGGAGCACGAATGTGAATTTTAATTTTCAAATGCGGCATTTAAAAAGGCACGGCTCATTTTCATGAGCCTGTGTTAATGCTTTGAATAAGCCCAGTGTGTTCGAGGAAAGTCTGGACGCTAGAGCAGATTAAAAAACAAAAAAATAGCAGTCTCCCAACATAGAGCGATCCCTGAAATCATATATTGATAAAGTGATCAATTCAATTTTGCTACAATGCTGAGGGAATGCAAGAGGACAACAGAAATGAAAGCAAGTACAGGCCGGGTTAGTTCATGAAGAGTTTCTCAGTTTTATTGGATTCATCTGTTTTTTGTTGCTGTTGGCCTCCGTGTGTCTAAAGACGAGGAATAACATTTCCAAGACGTCCAACTATTGGAGTGTTGGGTGGTTTTTGAAAGAGAATAAAAAGACAAACATGAAAGAAATCGGAGCGTCACGATTCGCTATGGAACGCTGAGAGGCAGGCATGGAGTTCAAATACACGAACGAGTGTACTATTTACAGCACCTTTTTACCACTCCTATGTCAACACACACAATGGACACGACACTGAACACTTCCTCGAGGGCGACGGTCGCACCCTCCCCTAAGACTTCTACTACTTGCAGTCTTTAACTATTGCCATGTGCGGATCCCAGTCCTATTTTTGATCATGTGAGGACACCCAACGGTGTTTTTCGGACCACACTGTCACTTCACAAAGCATAGCAAAACTAAGCTGCATCTACTCAGAAACTGTATCACGTTGACGAAAAAAACAAAACAAAAAAAAAAAAACGTGATATAATACAAAGTCAGACACTTTCCCTTCAAAAGTCTTTGGCAGAAAAAAACTTTAAAAAAAAAATGAAATTACTGCTTGTGGAAAGGATTTTTGATTGTGACATCAGAGAGGTCATGTTGGTACATGCTTATTTCCACAGGACTGCACTGCACAATGTGATCAAAACTGTAGAAAAATATCAGAGCATGCTAGGAGCGTCAATTGCGTTGACTCGCCCACAAAGCATGCAGAGAACACTGTCAGCTATTAGGCATTGGAGCCTGCAAAGTGTGTAAACATGTAAGAAAAGTGTGCTCCATAATCTCACTGATACAGATTTTGTAACATGGAGTATTTACAGGAACAGTAAATGCGGGTGTGGTTCTATAATCTTTCTTCAGTCAAGGGCAGTGAGCAGCACCGGTGTTTTCTGCAGAAGTGTCAATCCTGTGATGGAACGCTTCCAACTGCCATGCACCGAGGTCACGTTTTATGGATTTTATCACTTCCTCCTCGCCAATGAATGCAACCATAAATGAAAGTAAATACATTTCTTTCCATAAACTCAGAAAAATCTCTTGTCAGCGCTGAATGCTGATTACTGTATTCAAACGTAACGTAAGGCCGTTCCACATTCCGTCACGAAAAGGGCCGCTACGACTGCTATTATCGGGCTACTGTCAAAAACACTTGCGAGCAATATTTTAAGACTAGAATGACAATCATCAACAGAAGATAATAAACTGCGTCAGTAAATGCATTGCACGGCTCCTCTGGGAAGACAAATAAAATAAGACAGACAGGCAGAAACAGACAAGAAATCGGAAAAAAAAAAGAGTACCTGAAAACAATGTAATGCATAATAAAATGATAATACTGAAAGTGGGAAAAGTGCACAGTATTAGAACTCAAAAAATGAAGCATTGACTATTCTTGGTAACGTCTACTGCCTCATGGTGTTGTCTCTTCCTGGAGGTCACCGCTTTTGCTATTACGCTCATGTAGTAAACAAATTATGGTACAAGGCAAGATTGTTATTTCACCGATTCATTGTTTTTGTGTTGAAGCCATAGCAATGTCTAATAGAAAAGTATTGCTTTGGCACCATCTAGGCAACAGTAAACTATGTTGAAGTTCAGGGAAGAGCTTTATTTCGTCAGGCCATGGCCTTGTCTAACAGAGGAAAAAAGTGCTTTGCTGCCATCTTGTGGCATCTATAGGTAAGTACAGTATAAACCTTTTGGGTTATTTACGAATTTTTGCTGTTTGTCGTAGGCCTGGATTACCATCCTCGCCAATAGCGAGGAACACTATATTTATTTCGAATTATTATCATTGTGGAAAATAAAACGCAGTTCAATTAATATCACCGCAAAGAAAAATCTCACAGTTTTTAGCAGTGGCAACCATATAAAATATTCAGGTAGCAACAGGAAGGACCTGCAGTAACCGAGCCTGCCAGCTTGCTTTGTATTGTGTGACGTGACCTCAACTATAATGGCGGACCAGATCGCAAATATATGGCCCGCCACAGGCAGACAAAGGGAGCGAAGAAAGCAGCAAGAAGAGATGGCGCATCACCATCCAAAGGGTCTTTGTATTTTGTCAGCTAAACATGAAAGAATTTAGATTCACCATCGTCATATTTTGGGGCTTAACTAACAAAATAAAATCGAGAGGAACTGCTTGACGTGGAAAATATCAAGCCCATCCTTCATTTTTGCGAGTGTTTTTTTTTTGTTTGTTTTCTTTGCAGAAATGTATTATCATACTGTTCAACTCTCAACTCAAAAAAAAAAAAAGCAGACAAGCCCCCGCCCCCTCCCCCTTAAAGCCGCACAAGTCTTTTTGTCACAGTTTTACTTTTACATCCCTCCCTGACACCACTTAGTACGCACTGCAGTTGCGTCCTTGAATGAATGCTGTTCGCCTCATGCCACATGACACATCAACACGGTGAAGCACTTTCTAAATGACACTATTTACACCTCAGGCTGAGGAGAGACGGTTCGGTCCGGGTTAATGGAGCGACAGGCCTCCCATGAGAGGTTAAACCACAGCGTGAGAGGATGTTAGCAGAACACCAACAAGCAGATGTCATTTGACTTGATGTGATGCGGCTAGTGTGGGATGGCGAGCGAGCAGAATCCTAGCGGAAAATCTGAGGTGCATGGGAGGGGGTGGTGAGGGGAGGGAGGCAGTTTAGTCAGTAAGAGTTAAAAAAGGTCCATCAGGGGGTTTGCGTTGCCCATAAGCCTTGATCTAGCTGACATCAGTGTCTAGCGGCAGCTACAGGAGGACTCGACAGCGCGAGATGCTAAAACTCCTCTATGGTGAGGCAGATGAACTCTTGGATGCACTTCCTGTACTGTTGCTCAGTGGGGCTGGTGCTGGGGTATTGACCTGGTTGTCCCAGGGGGGCTTCTGCCGCTCGCATCTCTTCATTCATCCGCGCCAAACGCAGGCTGGAAAGACAGACAGGACAAGGACCGATAAATGAGATGAGGAAGGGGCTTTTGCGTAATTTTCTCATCGCATCCAGGTTTATTTTTTTATTTTTTTGTTTTTAATAGTGCCCATTTTCATCAGGGTCATAGGTGAGCCGGAGCCTACCCCAGCTGAATTTGGGCCAGCAGGTATATTTGATCGTACAGTATTCACATCTATTTAATGAACCGATTGTTGATTAAAATAAAATGTGTTTATTTTACTCTCATTTTTTTTGTATCATATTTAAAATTGTGTATTTTAAGAATGAAATATTGGGTTTTTTTTATTTACAATACATGAATCAAATTATTTAATAAACGACACAAAAAATAAAGCAAGAATAATCAGCGTAACCAATCAACTTTAAGAAACCACAGTTGGATTAATGCAACAAATTTTACAAGAGTTGATGATGTTTAAAAAAAAAAAATCAGCGGGTCAGATTAAAGAAAGGCTCACTTACAGGGTGACGATGTCTGCGTTGGCCGCTTGCACGGCGATACTGAGCGGATCGTAGCCCTGCTCGTCCACCTCTGTCTGCGACGCTCCTCTCTTCAGAAACAGACACACCTGGCTGTACAACGACACACATTTAGTCCCATGAGATGGACATCAAGTCGGAGTATTCCCTACTTCCAAGAAGGAAGTCCCTCAGTGGTGCATCTCGTCTGCATAATATCATACCCGGTGTGTCCCAGGTAGGTGGCGTGATGCAGCGGGCCTCTCCCTCTCATGTCCCTCTGGTTGACATCGGCTCCATTCTGAAGTAGGAACTCACAAGCTATCAGAGAGCCCTGATGGAGAAGAAAAGTAGAAACACGTCAATCATAAATCCACGTAGCTAAGACTACCCATGACAAAGTTCTTCTCACCCCCATCACAGCCTGTATGAGTGGCGTTTTCCCATCCTCTTCCTCACTTGGAGCGTGAACGTCGGCGCCGTGAGCCAGCGCCTCCGCCATGAGGGGCAAATTGTGCAGGCGGGATGAGCGGTGGAGCAGCGCGCCGGGGTGGAGCTCCCTGGGATCCTCGGGGTCTGATGGTACTTCCTGTTCAATTTCTACCTCACCACTGGAAGACTCCTCTGATTCCTCTTCTGGCGGACAAGAGCAGAAAAAGGAGAGAAACTAGTTGAATGACTTTCAAAGAGCACTGCAGATGAATTTGCAATAAATATTACTAGCCAGCCCCAGAGAATGAACTCAATTGTTAAAGCCAGACATTTTGTACACTATGCGTCCAATGTTTTGTTCTTGGAGTAAATTGACTTTATTTGATTTTCATGTTGCTAAATACCCTTTAGGTGGTTCCCATAATTCCCCAAAAGAAACCAACTATGGTGAGAGTACGTCATGACTATTCCAATTCACACGGGGGAATTTCCCTCTTCATATCACCAGGCTTAGGCCGACTCTCGGGTTGACGGTTCGCCGTGGTTTTAAAAAATCTCATACTATCTGTGACCAGTAATGAGCTCTGATTTATTTTATATTTTTCCAGGGGATTTCTAAGCAGGGCCCAATACAATTGGCTGCTTGCAAAATTGAGTAAATGAGCCGCCTCTTTGAAGTCAACTGGAGGGGAGTCGCTTTATTTTCTCTTTCTCGGCGAGCAGAGAGAGGAAGGGTGAGCAGTTACGCACAGCGGAGGAGGAGGAGGAAAGGGGGATAGCGGGAGGTTAGATGAAAGAGATGCAGTTACAGTTACTTCCTCAGATGCCTTTCGACTAATGTGCATTGTCCTTCACACAAAACAAAATAAAACAAACAAACAAAAAAAAACATGATGCCAGCATGTACTAGTTAGTCCCAAGGACATGAGTAGCCGGCCGGTCTGCTCTACAAAATAGTTCAACCACTGACACTGTCACTTGCTATGAAGATTAGCACTCGTGTTTATATGTGAACGTACCTTCTTCTGTGACGCTGTCCACCACAGAACCAAACACCAGGATGTCAGTGCTGCCGTCAGTGCTTCCTCCCAAACCGCTGTCGCTGCTCAGGCCTGCGGGGCCAAACCACGCCAAGCCACGGACACGTTAATTATGACACAAGGTGTCTCTCGTGTGCATAGCGCCATCTCTTGGGGCCCTTGAGCACCAATGCTTGCTCATCTCTGCTTTTATTCCACCCTTACAAGGTCGAGTGATGCAAAGTGAACTTACTGCGAGGACCCGAGCCTGTGTCGAAGTAGGAGAAGAGGGAGTCCAGCTCATCTGGACAGAAAAGGGAATCCCGGCGAAACTTGGCTGCAGCCGCTGCCAAAGGTTCACAAGAGTAATCGAGAGAGGTTGGTTCTGGAGCCGCTCATCATCACAAAACAGTCTTGTTGCCCCACTGACCTGCCGAGAGATTCGCAGGCGAGGCGCTGCCAGGCTCGTAGCGATGGTATTTCCTGCGGGCTTTGTTTGGCGCCCGAACTGAGCTGTTGTGTCGCTGGCACTTCTTCACGGTCCACGGTCGAGACTTCCTTTCACCTTCCACCAACGCCTCGCTCCCACTCATCTTCTTTAGGAAGCGTTTCTCCACATATTTGGACTTAATCCAGGCTTCTTTCTCCTGTCTGGAGTAACAAAGACACCATAGTGCACTTTTAAAAAAAAAAAAAGTTCATTGCGACAGATAGGGAGTAAGTGCGAGCATGGCTTGTGCAGGGCTCAAACGCCGACCTTGTGCTGGACGGTCTGGGCTTTTTCACCCCGAGCTCCTCGCAGGCTCCCTCATAAATTTGATTGATCACAGTGTTGCCTAATTCACACATCAGCTGAACACAAGAGCGGGAGAGATATGCGTTACAGAACGTTCCTAAAAAATTGTAAGAATCTTCAATATTATGAATCCCTGTTGTGTTTTAAATTCACATGGAAAGTTTCCAACTTTGAAAACTGCTGGAATTTTGTAACCTTGAGTGGGACGAACATTAGAAACAGAAGAACGGCTGACCTTGAGTAGTTCCGGCTCCCATGAGTCAAGGGTCAGTGATCGCACTTTAGAGCAATGGACGCCGAGACTCCTGGGGGGGAAAAAAAAAAAAGTTAATGAGTATTTTTTTGTCATTTATTTGTAAAGATTCGTCTATTTATCTCTGAACATCTAGCATTTACACGTTTGTAGTAGTGAAAATGGAAGAAACGAAAGAGTCCGTTGAGCCCATCGGTGCAAGAATAACTTCCATTCTTCTAGTAAGACTTTCTAAACAAAAAATTTGAAGTGTGTCTGTGGAAGCTCTTGCACACTAAACTCATCAAGCATGTCTTTGTAGAGCGTGCTTTGAGTACTGGAAGCGTCATGCTGACACAAAAAAAGGATAGGTAGTTTTAGAACATCATCATTATTATTATTACATGTGAGAGTTCATGGGTGTTTTTCTATGTGTATGTAAATGGGCTGACAACCAGTCCAGGGTGTACCCCTTCCAGCAAAAAATCAGCTGGGGATAAACTCCAGCTCACCTGTGACCCTACTGATCAACACTCTAGAAAATGGATTATTTTTTATGATGATAATGATAATAATAATAATAAGTCTTGATGTTGGTAAGTGCATATAGGAGAGTGTTCCAGGATTTATCCGGGCAGATGGACAGAAGAGTAGGAAAGTGAACCTGTGGATCCCCGAGCACTCGATGCACAGCAGCACGCCGAGGTTGATGGAGGCCCAGCAGGGAGCACTCTGGCCACAGTCACAACACAATTCATTCCCCGGCAGGTTCTGCACCCTTTGGAGGAGTCCCTCGCCCCCTCCCCGGACTCCTTTCTCGGCCCTTTCGCCCCTGTCTCTGGGCTCGCTGGCTGAATCGATGCTGCTCGTGGAGGGTGAGGCTGTGCGATCCAGACGCTATGGAGACAAGGAATCACAGTTCAAACACGACGCATCGATATAATGAGCGTCGTCGGTAGTTAATGACAAGGTGGTTCCCCTAGTCATACCTCAATGTAGTAGTTGTCAGCGATGTCTTTGTAAGCTGAGGCGATGCTTGCCTGGACTGCTTGGATCCACGCCTGCCTAAGCTTCTCGGATTCAGCCTGTAGCATGCAGCTCCTACAAAGGTGATGGAAAACAACTTTTCACATGCCACATCACTGAATTGGATAGTGACGTTTCTTCAAAAAAACTGACTTTTAAGATTCGGTCATTCGGGACATCGCTGATGATTTCGTAATTGGTTGAATCACAAAGAGTCCTTTGTTGCGCAAGTGAGAGACTTAGACATGACATTAAATTTTTGAGGCAACACGAAATGAGTCAGCAACCGCAGACAACGCTAAATTACTGTTGACAGCGACTTGCGATACAACTAATACGAGTAAGCCAATGAAGAAGGGAAATTTATATAAGTAAATGATAAGTTCTGAATCATTTTAAAGTACATTTTCTGTCCTTATTGGGCCACGTTGTACATAATTATACTTACTTGGTGGGTGAAACCACCTCGAAACAGAATCTCCTCTCGTTATCTTCACAGGGTTTGACGGAGCACAGCCTCAGGTCTTCCACGACCACAGTCAAAGAGTCCTGAGAAGAAGAGCGTCACAATCACTATTTTGGTGACAAATTAGGACCGAAACTTCATCGCAAAACCTCACGCTATTAAACGAGATCATTCACAAAATCCAATTGTACCTTCAGTTTCTTTTGGTAGACCAGCTGGCTGTTCTGAATGGAAAACCATCGCCTTGCAAGGAGAGGGGGCATGAAGTTAGACAATCTTTAGAACTTATAGTGAGGGAAAAATCACGGATGACCTCAATAATGACTGTAAAATCTACAGATAAAAATAAAGAGTTACAAAATTTGAAATACAGAACGAGGCATTATACAGTTATAATGCCTGTATATAATTATATATACAGTTGACTGCTTCAGTATTGAAGTTACTGAACATCCAATATCAGTATTTTAAATTCAGATTGTGTGAGGCAGACACAAATGTCTCCTTTGGCATTGTGTTTGCCAAATCTAGAATTGAGGAAAATGTTGAGCTTTATTGCATGGTCGATATGGAAAACGCATGATGACACAAATCTCAGGTTAATCCACATACAGTAACATATGTCATTTGTCTATAACACTGTTGTAGGTGTACCTCTGCACAGGAGCTAACACTCTGACGAGAGCACCACTGCCACCTACAGGAGTGACTGTGCAATTACACTTTATTCTAGTAATGAGGGGGCATCACATCACGCCCCGCTATTTGAGACGGACTGCCGTGCAGTACTACACTTTACCTGTTCCAGGTCTTAAAAGCATTGCTGGCTCTCTTGAAGAGGTACCCCTCCATGACCACACCATTGGGGGCATCCACATTGAACTCCAACTTGGGGTCATCGTAGGAAAAGTCCTGTGGAGACATGTTCCTTAAAATCACTGCTGAAATATTGGAATCATTTTTCCTGACTCATTTGTAAATGAGGAAGAGAAAAACAAAACGTAGTCATCCATTAGACGCTGAGCACAATTCAATGACGATTTCGAGAAGAGGTAAGATCACACGTGGAGTCTGTGTTTAGACAACAATTACACGCTAATTGTATATTGAGAGAGGACGTTGCGACTGTTGCGCCTATTTTCGACAGCGTCTCCATTGTGAGAGCTGGGTGACTCAAATGAGGAGTGAGCAATCCGTTTAGGCGGCATTTCCATTGAGCAGAGCTGAATGTGAGGCCATCTGTTTCTCAGGTTACCTTTCCACATTGCGACACCGACTCTGCGCCTATTTATTTATCTCGTCACCCTATCAGCTTCTGTCAACACAAAGCTGCAATTCTGCAGAAAGAGGATTAAATCTGGGAGCCACTTGCTCAACGAGGTGGATGACAAAAAGACGGAAAATGAGAACGATAACAAAGATAAGGCAGCTCCACGGTCAGGTTTTCCTTTTGTTGAAGAGATTTATTGTACCAGAAACAGTGGCGTCGCAAAAATGTTATTCTCGGTACAATGTGGCTATGGTAACAATAAATTTTAAAAATCCTTTTAATGTGAAGAGACTCCCTTCCATCACACAGGCAGTTCTCTCCCTCTGCATGTTCAACACCATGTCACACAGCCTTACCGATTTAAGCCTTAGTATACAGAGATTAGCCTATTTTGAGACTTTTATGACAGCTAAGAACTTGAAAAAGTGGACAGCATGCAGTCGACTACCTTCAGCTACTACCTTGAATGCTAAGCCTCCATTCGTTTACATTTGAGAAATGGCAGTTCAGAAATTAGTGAGGTGACTCCTTGATTGTAAAATTTAAACCTTTTGTGAGGCAACAGTTTAATTCAGTTTCAATTGTTTCTTTTACCAAACTTTTTTTTGAACTACAAACAAATCAACGCATGACTTTTTATAATGTTATTCTTTTACTATCCATCTATTTTTTAACGCACGTTTCAATCAATTCAATTTTATTTTGTGAAACCACTTGACGAAACAAAATGGAGTAAATGTGGCATCTCGTTTTTTATTGCGCAATTGCAGATTCAGAAGTTGTTGTTTTTTGAAATAAATACAGATAAAGTTACAAGATTTGAATAACCCAATGCAATGGACAGCTAGGACATAGACGGAACAAAACAAGTCAACACAGATGTACCGATTACCGATATTCACCCCAAGTGCAGGTGAAGCAAGTGTCAACCGAACGAGTTTTGTAATTCTCCCACTCCCACTACGCCGAGCTAAAGGAAATAACAACTTTCCTCACCAGTGGATAGCTCAACCGTCCGAGTATCTTCATCTTTACCACACTGACATCCAACAGCATGTTCAAAACAAGTTAAATGAAATCAAATGAATGAATAAATGATTGTGGAGGAGAGAAGAGCATCTCCGCCATATCTCGCACGTCGTTAACAAGTGCAAAGCTCATCTATCGAGACTAATAGCAGCCCACTCGTGCTGTATCTCCACTACCACGTGCTGGTCTGCACGCTGCCCCGCCTTGTGCAAGTGACACGGGTGTTCATTTCCATACAGCTGTGAGGTCCTGGTGCCCCCGTGACCCCAGCGCGGCTGCCGGATAAGTGGATCAAACATTTCATCGCTCGGCCGCACCTCCCTTTGTCAGGCCTGCGACGACATCCTCACTTTTATGGAGGAGTCGGCTTTCCATTGGCTTTCCATCTGTGGATGTGACAACTGTTCCTGCCTAATCAAGCTGACATTATGGCTCCCCCTGCACCGGCGTGGAGCCCCCGCTTCCCACCTTAAATCAGCCGCGACTTGAAGAACGCAGCGCACAAGTGGCTCAAGGATTGCTATCGGACTTCTGCGGAGTTTGCTGATGAGCTGATCATTTGAATCCGGTGTGTCGAAGGCGGGAAATATGGAAAACGTGCAGGACAGCATATTTGGACACCCCGGGCCTAATCAGCCTAATGGCAAAACTGCATGTCATTTTGAAGTTATTGTCACAATAGCAATACAAAAACACAAAACAAAAAAACATGCTTGCTAAAGAATGTAGTTTTTCTTTCTGTCTGTGGGTATTCTCGGAAATCTAAATCATTGAAATCCAGAAAAGTTGGATTGAGGCAACTGGACTCTTCCAAAATTAATTCAAGGTAATTATGCTACAAGGCTAGCAAGTTATTATTGTCGCTATTTGCAATGGTGAAGAACTGCTTTGTGGTGACTTAATTTAAACTACAGGTGATCGCATATATTTGTATTGGATCATTCAGTGTGCCTAACACTGTGGCCCCTGAGTGGATTTTTAGCCTTTCATATGCCTAAAATTACTTTCCATCATTTTAATCCAAGCATTTTTTTTTTCGCAACCTGAACTCGCACGCGCAACAAAGTTAAAAAGCTGGAAAAATGGAGGCGCAGCAAAGTGAGGCAACAATCCCCTGGGAGCCACAATGAAGTCGCTGCTACACAAAAGATGCCAGTGAAAGGACAGCAGGGAGGAGTTTATAACAAATGGGAGGAACAAGCAGCAAAAAAAAAAAAAAAAGAAGAAAGGGGGAATAGCTTGAAGGCTATTTTCTTTTTGTCAGCATTCCCTCACCTGCCTCCCCGTTTGCAACTTACATTGTACTTCAGCTCACTTCTTTTATATACTGTATCACAAAATAATAGCTTGCATCGAGTATTCACAAAGTCGGCTGTCTCGTAGCTTCCTGCAGGTTTCGCTTTACGGGGGCCAACGTCTCATGATGGCTCATGGCGGACTTTCTCCGCTGCTTTTCTTCCATTTCTTTTGGCAGATGTTTTCTCCTGTATGAGTGTTTGAGGATGTGAAAGGAATTTTTGTCGCAGGCCACATTGTGGTTGAGAGCCTTTATCACCGTGAAACCAGATAAATGTTTCAAGGCGTCAGCGCGCACTCAACAAAATGACTAAGCTTTGAAGAAAAATTGTTTGTTTGCACACTGTTCAATTCAGTGGAGGTTGGTTGCGATAAGACCTCAATAATATTCAACCTGAAAGCAATTTGCCACATAAAACGATGTGGCGGGCCAGATCTGGCCCCTGGGCCTGGAGTTTGACACCTGTGTGTCATCTGGACACGACTACAGTACTGAAAATAATGAACGCTGGTGTATTGAAAACAGCGGTAGTGGCTCAAATGCGCATTCATGAATTTAAAAATAAGTCATTTGTAATTTGACTGTTATTTTTGAAGCCATTTCTGATTGCTTAATTGTGTGTGGGCACACCACATAGTCAGCCCAGCGCATCTTTGAAACAGCCGAGTGGGCGTGTCTGGCACATAGCAACTTCTTCACTGCCCTATGAGGCACTTGGGATTGAGCCCAGTTACCTCTTCCGCACAACAAATGGCTGCATGGAAAAACCAGATTCTATCACTCCGGCTTGCTGCATCTTCTCGATAAAAAAAACAAACAAAAAAAAAACGTTATCTCTGTTGCAATGCTCTTATCTGTGCGGTTTGTACGAGAGCCAGTGGAAAAGAAAAACAAAAAAAAACCCATCAGACAAGGAAAGGGTACGGTATTCTAATATGTAGCTGACTTAAGCGGTTGGTAGAGCTCCACATTTCCTCGTATAAAAATGCCAGCGGACCGTTGACTATAATTCACTTGCCCTTCCACTCACCCTCACACGCATATGTGCTAATACCATCTGTTGCGTTTGGCTAGGAGAAGAAGTGGGTTACGGCGAGACTGGTGCACAGTCACATCTCTCCAATCTCCAGTGACCTCCTGTCCTCTCGTCGGTGGCCCAGTATTTACTCAGCCCAAAACTACGGACCCAAATCAGAGTCAGGCCAGATGCGCTACTACTCAGAGTAACAGTCCCATTCCGACATCTGACATAATCCCAATCTGGGAGGTTTATCGGGATTAGACTTTGCATTATCGTTCACTCTGACAGCTCAGCTCGAAGCGGCTCTTTCGGCGGACAATCCGATTGATCACTTGGAAAAAAAAAACCCAGACAATAATATTAAGAAAATCAACAACCATGCATTACAATAACTCAGCCTGCAAAACCAACAATGAGGGGATTTAAACACTTTCAAATATTCGACGAGAAATAGCGTCTGCAACATGAACTGCCAGATTTTTAGAAGAACAGTGTAAAAGGAAAATGCTCCCCTGACACAATGAGCTCGGTTTTCAGAGCCAGCGCATCTGCAGCTGGCAGAATCGGATTTTTTGGTGCCAGTGGAAGGCTCGCTGTGGATGTCTGCCGATTTGGCGGACAGGTCTGTGCCAAGATGGGCGTTCCACTGCAGCAAACTTGGAGGTGTGCCTGGCGGAGTGACAATTTGGTGGCGGAAAGCCATGCTAGTCTAAGCCTTGGCGCAGGTTCAACCGCTGTTCTAAAGTGATTTCTGTGAAGCTGGTCGATGGGGGGGAGAGGGGGCAGGCAGATACTGAGCCCCACCAACATATTTAAATTGCCAGCCGTTATTACCAGCTCATTCTGTGTTCAATTAAGACACACTTATGTTTTTAGTTGCCACATCAAAGCAAGAGCAGTGACGATGCTCTTACTCGCGTCAGGATCATGGCGACTACGCATCAAGAATGGTGCCATGATGCCATGCCAGACTGGGAGTGTACCAATTTTAAAAGGAATGAGACGATCCCCTTTGATTGATAGTGAGTGAAGTCAGCTGTAAACACTACTACAGTGGCGCAGCCCGCCCTCCGTTTGATCCGCCGGCCTGTGCTAACCTCTTTGTGGTGCAAAATTGCGCTGCACACAGTGCACAAAATGGAGCCTAAATATGTCTTTGTAAATGAAAGCTTTGATAATTCCAGTATCTCTGAATACAGTGATGAGAAACGAGGGTGCTGTGGCACACTAGTGTGCTGTGAGAGTTCAACTTAATTTGCCGCAAACATATTTATTATAATTAATAAATCAATATTTGGCTATCTATGCCAGCAACATGTAACGACAGACAGAACAATTAAATGCGCTTCCATTAGACGGCAGAAGGTACAATCCACCGGCTGTCAATTATACAACAGGTTAAGTCATGGCTTTTTGCAGCTTTGTGTTCAATTAAATATGAGACGATCATCCTTTCAGTATTCATACTGTACATTTTGTTCCATTTTGGCTTGGTGCGATTCTATTTTTCAAACATAAAATGGATGTCTGGGCTCAACAAAAGTTGGGAAATACTTTCTTAATATAATATGGTCCCTATCAGTCACTTTGCCGTCATTGTTAGACTAGGAAATGCAGTGTGTCAAAAAATTGTCATCACAAAGACATAATTGAGTGTGTGTGTGTGTGTGTGTGTGTGTGTGTGTGTGTGTGTGTGTGTGTTGGTAGTTGTTAATCAATGTGGAACAGATTGAGTGACTGATCTATTCAGAGCAAGTTTATGGATGGAGCCACCGTATGATGACCATAAACCTGAATGAATGGATGTTGCAGATGGTGTGTTTATGTCTGTGGTGGTGTGAGAGTGCGCAAGAAAGAAACACACACACACACACACACACACACACACACACACACTCAACCACCAAAAACGGTCGACCGGCCAAGCACACACAGACACGCACACATGTTCGGTGAAATCCTGTTGCCAAACAATCATCATCCTAAAGACCGTTTCATTGGGAATGTTGTGACACAAAAGTACACATTCATCACACTGACTTATCTCAAATTCCCTCAGACACTCATGAAACGGTTGCACAAATGTAAGCACTAAAATAAAATGTCTTATCCATCTGTCTGAAACATCTGAAGTGATTCATGTCCCGATACACAAACACGGGCCCCCGCATGGTTCAAGATGGATGTGTTTAGTGTGTGGGCAAAACAAACTCACCTGCATCAGAGTCTGAAGAGGAATGGGACCGGTTGAAGGCAAAGGGAGAGAAACACACACATTGCATTAGATTACAGTTAGTTTTTTGACACACCGAAATGATCATTTTAAAACACTCTTGCAACTGCCATAAAGTTTGCCTGTAGTATACCGAAGAACAAAGTGGCAGGTTTTCCACATTGATCATGTAAAATGTTCACAATGTAATGGGAGAATGTCTCGCCGAATGTTCTGAACTTCTGCTTTTATGACGTTGTGTTGAGCAGCGTTGTTGTTTGAGCTTAGACGAAGGCCAGAAGCAGCCATGTTCACCAAATCTGGCAAGCGGGGCCTTCACTTGGCAGCTACTATGATCAGAGGGATGCGCGAAGTCAGGCAGAAAAACACAACAGTGGTTGGCATCTACTGGTCCAACAGATGGATGACCTTTGTGAGGCATCGCAAAGCAAAGAAGGGCTTTTATTCGGCAGCCTCGCCCATAAAATACATCAAACCGCCACCGTGTGAGCCGCTTTTCCGTTTCGAGTTGACCAATGAGTTGAAAAAGAACAAATGGGATGGAAATGCAGCACGCGGGGAAACGATGAGGACTCGGCGCATCCGTGGAAAGAGATCAGGACTGAATAATGTCTGACGTCACTTAATCTTATGCTTTAAGACCTAAATATTTAAGAAATGTAATCATACTTGAACTTTATTGAAACACACACCTTGTGACCATATTTAACAGAAAAATCAGCAAATCAGCACTCAATTGAAATGACAACATTAACAACAATCGGATATGAGGCAGCAGGAAGTTCAAAACGTGTTCTTCTCTCACCCTTTGCTGGATGAGGGCATGCTTATGCTCCAACTCCCTCTTCTCCACTGCTGAGTCGATGACGAGCTGATCCAGCTGCACAAAGCAAGAGTAGAAGCGGAGCAAATCAGACCATGGTACATGGAAATGGGAGCCACATTCATGGTGAAACTTGAAAGAACGAGCAGATGCTCTGACATCTGGAGGGAGCAGATTAAAACCAGTCATAGAGGCAGGCTGGCTAAAGCAAAGGAGTTCTGTTTATTTGGCATGTTGGTGGTTTTCCTCACCTGGGCAGCCAACTTTTTCATGTAGGGGTCAATCTCATCCAGAATGTTGAAACCTTGTTGGAAAAGAGTGTACTGCGCACGCATGAAAGACAGCATCTGCACAGGTTGAGAAGCATTCTGTTGTCATTTCCAGAAACGCGTAAATTTGGAGGAGTTGTACCAGCATGCTCATGTGAAACCGAGGGAGATAAATGTGACTTTCTCACCGCATCCAGGATTTCAAACTTCTTTCTGGCCTGAAGCACATTAATCTGTCAAGAAAAGAACACAGCACTTTAATTAATGCAGCTCATTTAATTTAACAGTTTCATATTTTTTTTTTGTTGCCACAATTAAAAAGTGAGATCCATGAATTGAGGTTGAGTAGCTGTGGAGCATTAGCGCCCCCTTGTGGACATTTTTCTGTATGCCAGCGTGCAAGTGGCCCACCTGCAGGACGTAGTCCAGGGCAAGGTGCCTAAAGGCTTTGCGGCTGAGGACGAGAGCTTGCGTGGCTTCCTCCGCCTCGTGGACCTTGTTCCTGGGGGCCTGGGCGTTCTTCACCTGAGCCAGCTCCATGTCCTCTCGCACGCGATCAAACTGCTTCTTCGTATCCTTGAACTTGCGCACGTCACTTTTGGGGAAACATGGCACACTTGAGTCGTTGGCGGCTTAGAGTTTCACTTTCATAAGGTGTCACCCATGCATTTTTCATATCGTTTATCCTCCTTATGAAACTTAAAAGACATGGAAACGTACTATATGCATCATTTAGGCCAAGAAGGAAGCTCCGAAAGAGAAAAATCCAATCTATAGAAGACTTACTCTTTAATGAAAGCATGAAGCTGCTGCTTGATTGACCTCTGAGCCTGGTCGAACAAAATCTGTGGAAAAATAAGACAGAGACATGATTTCACACCACTTCAATCATAATTACTTCTCCAGGTACTATCATAATGACTAAATACAGTACAATTAACCTGTGGATCCACCTGTTGCCAGTTACAAAAAAAAGAGCGGTAGATTTGTGTTCAAACACGTTTATTTGTGAGTAACTTAAGACAAGACAGTCATTATTTTAGTATTCATACATTTTTTCTCTTTTTTTTTTTTAATTCATTGACATTTTTATCGTGTAAATCATGTTTGGGGTTTGTCCCGGTTGGTAAACACTGCAATATATTTGAACTGACTTGGTATCTGCAGCCAGCACTCAACAACGTCTTGAGGGGGTACAGTACAAGCTGTAGTTTATCGGTCTACCACAAGATGGCGGTCTAAACTTGTAGCCCTTGGAAGTGACGATGCATGTTTCGTGGGAGGAAACGTGAAGAAGATGAAGGCACATTGATAGACACGGCAGAGTTCAAACATGTGTAAGCAGTGTGTGTGCAAGCGGTTTAGACGAGTAACAGACAGATGTTTGCATCACACTAAGGTGTTTCCCTTATGTTTAAGCTGAATGAAGGAGCAAAATATTTAATATCTCAGGATAAAGCAGTGCAGTTTTTCACATCTACAAGAACAAGCATATCGTTGAAGTAATACTGTACTCCCATTACAGTGCCAATCACACCAAGGCGTTATTATCTTAAAAAAGTGCACTTGTGTTTGATTCCATTACATTGCGCAAGTGTACTTAGTATTGCGGCTGGTGAATTTAAGTCTTAATATAATACTAATACTCCTCACTGTTAGATTTAGTGGAATTCCGCATCACATTCATGGACAAGATCGACACAATATCATTAGAAAGGCTATTACAGTTTAGTACTCATGAAAAAATAAAAACAATACCCATGATAACTGCAGAGAGAAATGTTGCAAATGGTGGGAAAACAGCATTACTGGGTGACTGTTGCAATGGACAACCCAGTCAACAAGCTAAGCTTTATGTGTTGGGGCGGTTCGAAGCGCTTGACAAAACAACCTCTGTTTACCAAATAAGACCCAATTTTACGTGTTGTCCTGGATCGCTTGTGTTTACTTCAAATGTCTCTTCCTGTTTTTCTTACGGAGGTCAGCAAATAGGTTGTTATTCTATTGTCTGGCAATATAAATTCAAGCGAGAGGACGATTAGTGCCGTGATGGGAATGCTTGGTACTTTCCACAGAGGTGAGGCTGCCAGCCCACTCCGAAATCTAAAGCAGCTCCATCGGGCCACTAATCCAAAAGTTCCACCCAAACCTGTTTTGGATTATGGTGTCCTGCTGGGCGTGACCCCCACATATCGTCATGTGAATTCACGTTGACTCAAAACACTCGTGTCACGTTCAAAGACCCTCCCTGCTTATTTCTGCGGACGACAGGCAGCGGTCCAAGGATACGCAACAGCTGCTGACAAGCAAATACCATCTGTTCAAATAGACAAATGAGTAGAATTCATAAAGTTGTTTTTTGGGGGGTGGGGGTGGGGGGCAATAACTATGAAAATTCAGTCAGTTCCTCAACTTCTACAAAAAAAGGGCAAAAAGGATCAACCACAAAGTCGGCCATCTGGATTGTACTTAAAGTCACTCATCTTTGCAGTAAAAAAAATAATAAATAAAAACATTAAAACACAGTGAAGTTAAATCCAAACAGTATAGATCACCCTAGCAGGTTAATAATATGTTACCACAAAATATTGAGAAATATGCTTTCAAGATAGATTTGACAAACAACCATTAAACCCATTTCACGCTTAAACTCAAGTTAGACTATTCATCGGATATCTACAACACATATTGAGCCTCGCTGTTACATGTTAACTAAGAGGGCGTGCCGTAGCGTGTTTCGAGGGTCTTGAAAACGACGATCAGTGTACTTATGACACCACCAACCCCATTAAATCCAATGTTACAGCAAACAGAAAGAGTGATTAAATCTAACTGAGCTGATGGATCCTCTTGTGTTTAGCGCACATTGAGTTGATTTGAAAAGCTCAGAGAGGTCAAACTGGATTGACCCTTAGGGAGCGAAAGAAATTGAGTCAAAGAGAAGAGAGATACAGTTGGACAAATGTAAGACAATCCTTTTTTGTCACTGTTACTTGTCTACTTATTGAAGTTTGGGTTTTTGAGTTTAGCTAGCGACAGTACGCTAAAATCAGAAGCTCCCAAGGACAGAACAATGTCACCAATTCAAGAGGTAACAAAGAGCACACGAGATGCGGAAGTGCATGAGTAAATGAAGAAAAAAGCAGAAGATAAAAGCCTCCCACAGGATTAAAACAACATCAAAAAAAGGGAAGCAAGTAGCCGAATGCCGAGCCACATAAAAGGCATTGTCATTGTTATCAACAATTCAGACTAGTTGGCATATCTGGTTCCTATCCTAGCCTCTGCAACGTTTGTCGGGCATGTTAATTCCGCATTGTATCAATGTCAACACCAGAGGATGACAATCTGTCATCCAAGTAATTCTTGTAACTGCATTTTCAATGGTAAATGGGCTTTACACTGTTACCACATTCACCTACTGATGACGCAGCATCAGGAGCAACTGGGGGTTCAGCATCTTGCCCAAGGACACTTGGACATGGTGGCAATGGCCGGGGATTGAGCCACCAACATCCGGTTTGGGAAACCACCACTCTACCACTGACCCATGCCGCTCCATATGCAAGAAATAGGTAACACCATGACTGTATCTCAACTTCCCACAAAGACATATTTCTTCCGTCCTGACCCCTGAGTCATACCAAAAAGTCCAGAATATGATTGTGTGCGTATGATTTAAAGCATGTGTGTGCAATAGTTACATTTTAGTTATGTTACACAACAAGCGAAACATGTGGTTTGAATCAGACACATGTATACGCACACACATCCACTGTCACTGAATAAGGTCACAACTACAACTCTGTGTGTGTGTGTGTGTGTTTGTGTGTGTGTGTGCATAAAGTGTTTTCAGCGGAAGTGGATGGATGTCTCGGCATATTAAAAGGACATGGACATGTGTCCCTCTGTATTGGCTGCCCTTTTGGGGATAGGAGACAAAACGCTGCTTCATGTTTATCATTCCTACTTTGGGTGCAATATTATATGAATGTTGAGAGTAGGGCTTAGTATACGGCTGAAGCGTGTTGAAATTGAAATTCAGTTCTCACCATATGGTAGTTGACGATCTCCTGGAGGCTTTCGCCGCATTTTTCAAGGCAATCCTGCATACACAAGCACATTCCAGTAATTTATTATACAGTATACAAAGCAAGTAACTGATTTAAGGCTCACGGCAGCGATAAGGCTAAAGTCATCGAAGCGCCCCCGACCCTTCAAATGTTTTCCTAAAACGGAGACGCCGTTTTTCAGCCATGTAAGCACGAACATCTCCCGTCCGTATGCGGTTGCGTGTCACGCTTACGACAGCTGGACGGCTCCTTGTCTAGACAATATTGTTTATGGAGCTCTGCTTGTTTGATTCATGTGGGGAACCGCCGGAATGTCCTGTTTGAGTCAGACAGATGAGAAGGTGACCCCGACCTACATTCGGAGTTTGTATGTTTGTGTGTGTCCGACATGGCGACAGAAGCGACGTGTGCTCACTCACCGATACCATCTCTTCTTTCTTGCACTGCTGAGACAGGTCCTTGATGCCATTGACAAAGAGCTTGTTGGCGCTGACGTAGGCCCTGCCGGCCTCGATCATCCCGCTGCACAGCTTCACCAGCTGAGGGGAGCAAATCCAAAAGTGGACACTTAAAAAAAAATAATAAAAAAACACCAAGGATGCTTTCTATTTAAAAAATTCCCCGCTTTACACAATGCGACACAGGGATGATAATAATAGTCACACTGTTTACATAAATCAAACAAAGCTTAGGTAGACTGGCAGTTACAAAGAAAACACACACCTGTGTTGTGGCCAGCGCAGACAAAGACTCTGGAGCAACCCAAATCAAATAGCGTCACTGTTGGCCAGCATTTCATTTATTCATTTTTTTTCCTCACAAATCTAGATGATTGGTCGAGAATACAGGTGTCAAACTCAAGGCCCTCGGGCCAGATCCGGCCCACCACATCATTTCATGTGCCCCCCCCCGAAAGAAGATCATGCGTGTCAAATGGCATTATTCTTGCTAAAAACTGTACCCCCATGTCAAATTGTGATGTGTAATAAATGAAATTGAGATTTTGCAATCATTTTGTTACCTATAAAAGTAAGAATGTGGTCATAAAATTAAACGTTTTTGTGGTTTCACTGTCATAACGGCCCTCCGAGCGAAGTCATAACTGAAAAGTGGCCCGCGACTAAAATGAGTTGGACACCCCTGGTCCAGAATGTTATGTTTTCAATCCACACATGGGTATGTTATTTGTTTTCAACCAATTGACTCAAGATGGCGCTATTACATACAAGGGATGCCGACATTAACTGGTTTGCGCAGTGGTGCAAGAATACATCGTCACTTGGCACAACTGAATCCTTTTTTTTCCAGGTACCGGCATATATTTACATTACACACAAATTTCACACGAATGGCATTTTTAGCCCATTGCACAATAGTGAGGGATGATCCTCTTAAGTGTAAACAGTCCATGCTCAACATCCTGCACATTCCAGCTGACATTCTTTGAAGGCACAAACTTGTGCTTGTCATTTGAAAGACAGAGACTGGCCAAAGAAACACTCCTAAATATTTACAAGCGTACTGGGTCACTCAAGTTGTTTCTTTGCCAACTCATTTTTTTCACTCAAAAGTGTTTTTTTTTTCCTTCATTTGTGGAATTCACATCCGGCAAACTGAACTCATAGTATTAGTTACTTTATCTAGATTGTTTGGTTTTAATAATATACTGCTCAGAAAAAAGGGAACAATTAAACAGCACAATGTAACTCCAAGTGTCCCCTTTATTTTATTTTTTTTGGAGCAGTTTGTTTTCACTTTTTTAACTCCCTAATTATAAGAATGTTAAGGCTGAACAAAAGTAAAACTGAATTGGTGTTACTTGTCGACTATGATTTATTTCTTCAAGCAACGGAAGGCATTACACGTACTCATTTAAGCGCGGTGATGTCACTTTTGACAAATACCAAATTGGGTTGGAGAGGCAAAAAAAAAGGAAAAAAAAAAGCAACCCTCCCAACAAAAGCTGTCGATTAGGTAATTCCAGACTGGGAATACAGGCAGTAAAGTAACTCAGCAAAATTTTCCCATCACATGCTAAGTCGCAAAGAAGTGAGCCGTCTTTGAGGGTGTAAACATGTAAATTATGGGGTGCAGACAGCTCAAGAGTGCTGTGTGAAAACGATGCATTCCCACTTTGCGGATAATATGACGCGCCAGAATGGCACCGTCTTCAGCACTTGGAAAGAGTGCGTTGCCGGGAACTTGAAATCTATGCAGAAGAGGGAGTCAATAAAACCTTTTAATCATCTCATTTACTGCAGAAGCTCGTCAGCATCAGGCAATGCCTAATGTGCTGTAGTTTTGTGGCTGCTCACAGACAAGTAAGCAATGGCCAGTCATGGAATTACTGGTAAGATACCATGTAAGTCGGAATGCCTAATTAGCCCTTACATGTATATGCATAAGCCAAGTGAGCATCAGACATAAAGCATTAAAATTAAATGTACATTGGTCGTTGCTTATGTCTGAATCCACACAACAGCGATTCCTGGCCTGCTCTTTCACAACATATCTGTCAGTGAGGTGGCTGGCGGGGGGCAAGTGATCTCATCGTGTGCTGCACTGAGCCCCCGGGGTCTGAGCATGGCCATTACAGGCACATATATGTGTCAGCTTGTCAACAAATGGGCCGAAAGAACCACAGGGGCTCCACTTGGGAGTCACATTGCTACATCTGCTCAAATAAGACCAAATAGGTTGGGTTAATTGACCGGAAAAAGAAGAAAAAAAGGCATACAGTGAACCCCTGGGTATTTGCTGTTTATTGTTCGCCAATTCTCCCATTTGTGGATTTTTCTGGAACCCATCCACTGTTATACAATATATTTTTAAAACTCATCTATTTGCTGATTCTGTGCTCAGGTCAAAGCCTTGTCTCAAATAACAGCAGTGCTTTAGCGACATATAGCGGCATCCATATGCACTTGCAAAGCTTTAATGGGCGGGCAGTTACTCACAGATTTGGCATGACACACATGATTTGCTCCCGCGGGCCACATAAAATGAGGTGGGGGGCCGGAACTGGCCCCCGGGCCTTAACTTTGACACATGTGCTCTAAAGTGTCCATAGGTGTGAATGAGGGTGTGAAGTGTTGTTCATCGACAGTATACGTGTATATTTTTCTCATTTAGATTTTTGTGCTGTCAGAATACCCCCTCAGGCAGTGTGAGGACATCCCGTCAAACCAGTGCGAGGACCCCCTGCTGCCAGAACAAATGACCGGAATGGAACCGCCCCGGCCCCAATGGTGACTCGGATCATCATTCAAAGTTCAACAGAAGGTCCCAAGGTACTTGGAGGGTAATTTTTGTGAGTGGGCGGATGGGAATGTGTGACCCACCAGCCTGCTAATTTAATTGCAGAACCATTGATGACCCTGAGGTTAACTGCACACTTTATCTCAAAGACCAAATTCAAAGTCGGGACTCACAAGAACTGCGACTCTATATAACGGTCCAACTCAAGCATTATTACGCCTCTGACTCGGGACCGAATGAATTAAGATGTTTGGTCATCAACTCTCATGTGCTTAAAGTTCAGCTTAAGTTAATAAAAAAATTAATAAAATGGTGGTGGGTGAGAACAGAGATTCGTCTTGCTAGCTTCCGCTTTTCTGACTGCCGCTCGTCTTAAAAAAGTCAGACCAGCGGCCGGACCTTTGGCTGCTCCACAGAGCAAGAGAGTGTGTCAACCCCACAAAAGGCTGTATTTTGCACCATAATGCTGTAGTTTGTCATTATTTAAACACAAATAAAAGATTAATAAAGTTACGTTCATCGTTGACAAATCGTAGTGCAAAATATGGCATCATACTAAATTACCATGAGAACACACTCAGGATGTAATGTAGGTAATACATTCTGACTCAGAAAAATGTCTTTGCTTATCTAAAAGAGGCATTACCTCAGCTCGGAGACACCCAGGGGACAATTAGCCGCGTACATTTACTTTACATCGAGCACTATATTATATTAATCAAGCAAGACAATAATGCACGAGGACATGTCCTCTGCATGTCAAGTTTGCTTTTAAACAATCCAACAATTATTTATGACGATGGCTACACATCTATATATTAATAAACATTCTCTTCTGGCGTATTGTCAAATCACTGACACGGACAGAAAATGGCAACAGAGTAACAACGGGCGACTGCGAATGTTTCTATGCTGCACTCGGTGTTGTTTGGCTATGCACGAGTCAATTGGACGGAGCAGCACACATCTGGTTTTAATCGCCTGATACAAAGAAAAAGCAATTAGAGCTCACACATCATCTAAGCATTGATGGCAGTTTTTCAGGGGAACATTAGGATTCAGTCACACAAAAACATGTTTGTTTTAGTAATCCAGTACAGTGGAGGGGGCGGTTGGGGGGGGGG
>CAAKHF010001410.1:14000-30951 GCA_901007745.1 Hippocampus kuda | reverse complement strand
AGACCACAAACTGGTCCGACAGGCTTCCAAAAGGGGAGCGGGGATACAAATGAGGTACAATGGAGGGATGGGCTGGGAGACACCGTCAGGTTGTTGCTTCCAAGCCAAGCCCCGAGATCAAGAGCAAACTCTTCCCGAGACTTTCAGGTTTGCATGTCCAACTGTTGAATCAAACGGTGATGCGGCGCTTCGCCCCAAAAATGACATTTTCGCCAGATTGTACACACTTGTGAGAAAATTGTGTGACATTGCCCCGCTAATCAAAAAAAGCAGCCATTTCTGATAGTAGTAATAATAATAATAATCTTGGGGAGAGGGAACAAATTTGACAGATTGGGACATCTGCAAGCAAAACAGCAGCAAGAGATCCCAACCCGCCGTTTGCCCCCCCTCCCCCCCCAAAAAAAGTTGAGACTGAGACACGGCAGCTCTGGAACAAAACAATCACATAGATTCTTTCCTCCGTAACCACAGAAGTTGAGTCTTCAGCCAAAACACGGAGAGCAATGGCAGCCATCTCGTTACCTCTGCATCCCGCATAATTTTCCCGCCAGACGCACAGTTACAAATAATGTGCGTTTTTTTGGAACGCAAGGAAATTTCTCAGTCTAAAACACCTCAAATAACTACGGTAAATCTTTTTTTTCCCAGCAACGATCGCAGTTTGACAATCGCCTCCATTGTTGTTTTGATCTCGCGTTAAGTAATCTCACGTGACGGGATTTCCGTTCTCGTGAGACGAGATTGGCGAGATCGGCCTTCACTTCGTGGAAAGCAGACGATTGCCAAGTCGTGTAACGTTAAAACAAGTGTTGCGAAAGTTTATTGCGGAGATATGAACTCAAAGACTCAACCATGGGATGAAATAAGAACCTATTTCTCAGCAAATCTTGTATGCCTGAATTATTTAAAATTTTTGCAGCATTTGATTATAAGAAATAAACCTATAATCAATGTACAGTCATACCTCGGTTTTCAACCATAATCCGTTCCAGAAGGCTGCTCGAAAACCGATTTGTTTGAAAACCGAAACCACGCTCTTTAAAAAAAAAAAAAAAAAAAAAAAAAAACTTTAATGAACATGTCTGTTCACTATGGAAGGCGAAACGAGGAAGCATCACTTCCTCGTGTAAGGAAGGCGAGAGGAGTCAAGTGACGCATTCAAGTGCGCTCAGTTTGTTCGAGAACCAAAATTCGATCGTCATCAGAGGCATAAAAAACTCGAAATTTTTGGTCGAAAACCGATTTGGACAGAGACAGAGACGTTCGAAAACCGAGGTTTGACTGTATATTGTTGTTGTTTGTATTATTATCATATGCAATTGAATAATATCAAAATGCAAAATGGGATTCATACTTTTCTGATCAGCGAGTCCTTGGGACTCGCTGTGGTTAAACTGTCAAATTATCACTGTAGTGGCATGGCTGGCTTCTTTCTGGGGTTTTTTTTGGTTCACGCCGAGACGTCGACGCTGTTTTGAGTCAATCGTTTCTTGCAACGTCTCGTGTTTTGAAGGAAGTTGGGATGGCAACGCCTCAGACGAGTGCAATCATTGAAGCTCCCATCACTTCCACGACAGAAATTTGGTTCCGACAAAAACGAATGTTGTCAAACCCCAAATTTTGGCCTGGTTCTGAATAGACAACATGCGGGATGTTGAGAAATCACAATCAGGCAACCGCAGATGTGACTTCTTCAGTTAGCCAAGTGACGTACGAATAGTTTTGGTTGGAAAATATACCTTTGCTGCTCGTTTGCAGCACAATGTTAAAAAAATAAAATTCTACTTTCTGTAGGCTGGGGCACGGTTAAAAATGTTGATTTTCGAATCAGACAAACCTTCCGAATCTTTGCATGACTGCAAGTGCGACTTCTTCAATTGTTCGTCAATTATTGTATGTTACGATTTCACCCAAATTTGTAGAGGTCAGTGAAATAGTTGAGGATTTTAGATTTACGGGGGAAAAAAAAAACACAAAATGTTTCAGATTCTTTTTGTTGACAATTTGCGAAAATAACTTTACTTTTTTCCCCCATGTTATCCTGTGGAGAATTTAATTCAAATGTATTGATTTCATTCTGGAATAAGACGCCCAAAATGAAATGTGGCAATCTTCACTTCATTTCATTTCAGATATTTGCTTTTATCTGAAAAATAAGTCATTTATGTGATCGTGACTGTATAATTTTGTTTTAAAAAAGTGTGGAGAAAAAAAAGGTAAGTGCTGTGTGAGATTCTCCCCCCCCCCAGGCTGCACTGGAGATGTGGCCTCCCCATCTAATGGTGGCCTCTTTGTACAGTGAAACAAAGAGAAGACCTGGAGGAGGGCTGTCCAAGGATGCACGATTGGCGAAGGGAGCTGGCGGACAAGTCGACCGGCCCGGTAACAGCACAACCCCCCCCCCCACCCTCACTCCCCCACCTGCCCTCCAGACAAGCCAAAGAGCCAGCCTGGTACCGAGCAACTCAAACGGGGTAGTGTGTCCGTCCAGTACATACGCACAAATGGCAAGCATTGCCAACGCCTCCATTGCAAGTTTTTATTTTATTTTTTTTGGGGGGGGGGTGCAAACAAATTGCACAGCAGATGGCCTAATCCAGAATAATTCACATTGCTCTGGCATTTCTGCCACCACCCTCGTAAACACACACAGAAAGCGAGCTGCCCACGGCACGCCCCCCCCCCCCCACACACCATGCACGCACGCGCACAGCTGGGGTTTCAGCCGATGAAATCCATTTCTCAGAGGTCCCCACACCCAGCCCCCACTCTCTGCACAGCAGCCCGGGCATGCAGGATGGCATATAAAGGGGAGGAGAGGAGCAGGTGGGGGGCGGGGGTTATCATCCAGCTGGAGGGTGAGAGAGAGAGAGAGAAAGAGAGTACGGGCGATGGGATGTGAGGGATTGCGAGAGAGCCAATGGGAGCACGCTTCAGCAAGCCGAACGACACGCTCGCGACATCGGCTGAAAAGGAGCCTTATAATGGAGGAAAAGTTACAAAGGCGACATGAGAGACGGCTGATGGTTGGCCAGACCTCGAGAGAAAATGTGGAGCAAGCGGAGGAGGGCACTTGGAAGGAACAAGCGAGCGCCCAAGTTGACGGGTCACCCCATTTATTTATATATATTTTTTTCTCCGCGGCCTTCACAATGCCCCGCGTTCTCCCCGAGGCTCATTGCCCACTCACTGTGGGCCTTTTGTGAAATCACTTCTTCTTTTTCCCCCTTCTTCAGACCGCGCGGGACGGAGCCAGGGGGTGCGCCGAGGCAACTCGGGCGAGGGCGGATGCATCAGAGTCAAATTCAACGTGCCAACGCAATCCAAAATTTGCCGTCCATTTTTTTTTGAGGGGTCATCCCATCCTGAACATGGTGAAAACATTCAGCAAACAAACAAGTAAGCGCAAGATCACGTGAGACCTTGGGCAAATCCTTACAAACGTGAACTTCACAAACAAGCTAGGCGAGACCCTCTCCCACGTCGAACCGTCCCAAAAATGGACGTGAGGAATATTTACACTGGTGGCGGTAAACGGTTGGATTCCAGTCGACAAATCTGCAGTCTATGAGTGTGTGGTTTTTTTTGAACATTTATTTGGGTACATTTTTTTTCATTAATTAGTGATGATTTTGGTGTTAATGTTCCTACCAAGGTCCCAGATTAGACCACGGTGGACCAAAAGGGGTTCGAGAGAAACTTCGGATTTGGAGAT
This sequence comes from Hippocampus kuda, assembly GCA_901007745.1. Taxonomy (NCBI): domain Eukaryota; kingdom Metazoa; phylum Chordata; class Actinopteri; order Syngnathiformes; family Syngnathidae; genus Hippocampus; species Hippocampus kuda. The sequence goes on along the minus strand of CAAKHF010001410.1, from coordinate 27,233 downwards.
CCTGTTCAGGATGAGTCCCCTGCAGTTTTTTTTTCAGCCATTTGCGCAGTGAAACAAGCGCACAAGAAGCGACGACGTGAAAGAATTGGACATTACTCCAGAATTTCACCCGGCGATGAAAATACTTTCTTCTTTCTACCCACAATCTTGCTGCTGAAGGCTGTAAATTTCCCCAGTGTGGGACAAATAAAGGATATCTTATCTTATCTTACTGTAATGCCCTCACATGTGGGCAAGGAGAGCCACAGTCTTGATGCAAGAAAAAAATACAAAATGTAACCACACAAGGCCACAACAACTGGAGGCTACAACTCATGTCCCGAGACACTCACACAAAAATGTGAGTCTAGCTCCGAACGTTACTCATTAGGCCACGTTCATTCAGGGAACACATTGAACACACAGTTACTACAGTACGTAAAGTAATTTGAAATGGCTTTACGTTCTCTTTCATGTGTCGTTGGTGCAGTACAAATTTTCTCCATAAAAAAATATTTGGGTGTTTTGGGGGCTTGAAGGGGCTAAGAGCATTTCAAAATTGGATTTGACAGAGCAGCAAATTAGGTTACAAGCGTGGTTCGGACCAAATTAAACTCTCAAGTCAAGGCAGCACTGTGTAGCACACGAACTGAAAGTTGGGTGGCAGGTCGCAACAACCCAAGATGGAGGGGCCGAGCGAGGCATCACGATAGGCCGCAGCACAAATAAAACTCAATCCTAAGCAAAGCGTGGAGCCCCGCCCACTCCAGTGGCGGCCGATCCGCGGCAAACATGACGCGCCCTGAAATGTAATCCAGCAGCGTCGCCACGCAGAAATTGAAGCCCCCTCAAGAACCCCACCCTAAACTTCATCCAGTCTCATGGCCGAACCCCCCCCCCACTTCCACCCCCCCAAAAAAGACGTCTAGTCTCATCAACCAGCCCGCCCCCAGATAGCAGAACAATACAGCTGTGTGCATTTGGCCCAAGGTGTGGGAGGTGTGTCTCCCGGCCGCTCAACAATGGCGCGCCAGAGAAGAAGTAGACGAGGGGAAGAGGGCAGAGAGTCGCTAATTCAACAAGAATTTTCCCTCTGGCGGCAGTCCGCCCCGTTTTAATGACCTGTGGCCCCCAATAAACATCCCGTCCACATCTGTATCTTGTCTCGGACTGCAAACAGCACCCCCCCCCACCCCAAAAAAGGGGTGTGGCCTTGTCTTTGTCAAAGGTACAATAAAGGGGTGAAATGACCCCGCAATTTTGGGCTCTTGGGGATCACTTCAGTTGGCCGATCTTTGACTCAACCGGAGGGGCGGGGCTTCAACAAGCTACACGTACCGCAAGGCTGGGCTACATTGTTCCCCTCTGAGGGCCAGATTAAACTTTGGTTTTGGTGGGCAACATGAGGTTTCCCGACTCAGTGGCAAAATCCATACCCAACTCCCGCTTTTTAAAAAAAGTTCTCCAACCTGTCCTGTCCTGCCTGGCTTTGAAGGGTAGTTGGCGCACACGGAGAAAAACAAAACTGAAACTAAATTCCGAGAGATTTTTTTTTCTCCTGTGCTCTGAAACTGCAGTTCAATTTCTGTGGTGACCAAGGTAAACAAATACAACTCGGCGACATCACCGGCAATGTCTAATGCTAACGGACGACGTTAGCCAAAATGGCAGTTTTCTACTGAAAATGTCCTCCAAAAAATTTGTGCTCAATCTTGGTAGAAAGATTCTCAAGTCTTGTTCACCTATTTCAGCCTCATTCACATTTTTTGCACATTTTAAGTTTTGGTTTGACAGCTTGGCAAATGGATCAACGCAGACAAATGTGGTTTTCCGCTAGCTGCATTTTTCCCCCTGCAACTAAAAAGGCTCTTCAGTAACATTTAATCAAACAGGGCGGATAAAAGTTTCAATCAGGCGTGTGTTTTTTTTTTTTTTTTTTTTTTTTTTACAAATACAGCGCAGCTTTTTGGTGCAGAATACCCCTAAAAATGTCTCTCTCGTCACATTTTTACCTTACGACTTATTTTGGTCTGCTCTGGCTAAAATCCAGACACAAGACGGCACAGAGACAATTCCAGACAGCTTACTCTCTCCGAAAGAAACCCGCATTTAGCTCAGCTGCCCCGCATGCTGCCGGCTAATCGTGTTAGCTTCCCTCCCAACGCTTTTCCGACTTCCAACGCGCTTCTTGCAAAAACCTTTGCCGAGTATTCGCTTCAGCAGCGTATGGGATAGGAGGACATAGCGTACGTGCGGGGGTTCTCGTTGCCGGGGAGGATCCGCGGCACTGAGCCCCCCCCCCCTTCTAATCCACTGACAGCGCTCTCGTTCCCAATTAGACGTGTGTACACGTTAGTGGATCACTTTAAGTCATTCTGATTAGTGATTGCGTGTGGCGCGGGAAGGAACTAAATGCGGTCGTCCAATCCTCTTGCGAGTCAAACGGGCCTCCAAGTCGGCCGTGACAGCTCGCACTGCGCAAAAACGCTCTTTGACACCCGCCTGGGATCGCCCGTGACGTCGACCAAACACTCCCTAGTTTTATGGCATTTGAGAACACTGTGTAAATGTTGGCGCCATAAAAATAAATAAATAAAAAAGTGCGCGCGCACACACATACAGTCTTTGCAGTCACGTAGACCTCAAATGTTCAGTGGCGATTTCAACAAGGCTGAATAACAACATACGCCCCAAAGGGATGAAAGTCAATAACAACAAAAAGTGTTATAAAAGATGGTGGTGGGGAGGGGGTGGCATGGAATTTAAAAGTATTGGTTGTATTGTGCGTGGTCTATTAAGATTAGGTCCCATTATCCATTTTGGAAAAGGTTCTCAGAGAGACTCTCACACGATCGCGCATGATCTCTCCAAAATGAGGAACAGCTTCCGAAGCGGACCACAGGCTGGAGTGCTGTAAGACGGTGATGTCAGAAAAAAAACCCAAACCAAACAAAAAAAAAAATACTTGCTTTTGAAAATATATCATGCCATCTGGAGATTTGCCATATCCAACCCAACATTTTGACTATTCTAGGCTAGTAATAGTTTCGCTTTTCAACGACGGAAAATGATATCTGTTTTTGACCAATTACTGTTTTATTGGGGGGCCAGGAGGGCAACAAAACAAAAAACTATTCTAGTCTAGTAGTACCTTAATTATTCATCCAACTTCCAAAATATTTAAATAACATTTTTGGCAATCCAAAACCATGACAATCACAATTCCCATAACATCAGTTTCCCACAAACGGTGCAATTTTGTCCAAAATGCAACTATAAGTCAACATGTCTTTGTGCCCAATGACAAAAAACAATTACAATTAAATTAAAATAAAAAAAAATAAAGATTTGCATTTTGCTACCTTACTGTACCCTAAAAGAACCAAACTAGGAACTGAAAATACGTATTATACCGGCAACCATGAGACTCGCCGTTTGACACCTCTGTATTAGGGACTTCTATTTCACCCTGCTCTCACCCTCCCACCCCAACATTTTTTTTTTTTTTGCTTGGGTCCAGTATAGATTTTGGATGGGTGTGGAGGGCGAGGGCGGGGGATCATTCTGGCACAACGCCTCTAATTTATCTCCCCAAGGGGAGGAGGGGGAAGGTTGTGTAAAAGCACCAGAGGTCACCAGGGAGAGCGAGCCTTGAGAGGCCGCACAGGAGGGCCCAGAGGGGGGGTAGTTGGCGTGCGGCTCCCCATGTCATTGTGACCTCTGGCGAGATAGTAATCAAGACCGATGCTGATGCAACCAAAAAAAAAAAAACGGAGACGAAAGGGAAGGGCTTATGTACAGTACCAAATGAATAAAACTGCTGAAATTTCAGACAGGGGTGTACAGGTTTGTGCTCAAGGGTCGTTTTTGATTTTTTTTTTTTTGGAAGAGATGGATGAGCCAGGTTGTTTCTAAATCAGGGAAATTTTATCAGGAAGATGTTAAATAGTCTTATAATAATAATTTTTTAAAAATTACTGCATCATTTACAATTGCAAACGTTTTAATAAAATAAAAATATGAAATATGTAAAAATGTTTATTTGGATTTATAAGTAATTCTCTATTTTACAGGTTAATTTGAAATTTAATTTGTTATCAAATTGTTTATTTTACAAAACAATATTTCAAAATATTAACTTGCCGAGTATTTAACAAAATACACGTAACCAATTAACGAAGCGAATTTGATGAATGACAAACAAATTCAACAATCATACAAGAAGATACATGAACAAAGTCACTTTATGGCAGCAATTTTAAGGTAACTCCGCAACAAATATTCAAAGCCGGTTCTCTTGGTCAGATCAAGTCTTGATCAAAGGGCTCAACCTGTGCCTTGATGGGACCGCGGGCTACATGTAGCCCAACCCTGGCCTTGAACAACTACTTTTGGTTTTACTCCGACAAAGGCGAGAAAGAAGCACAGAGGCGTCACCAAAACGTACAGTTGAACTCCACAGGCAGCCAAGTAGCACGATAGTCAGCGTCTCCAGCGAAGGGTTCACCCCGGACTCGAACGTCCAGTCCTGGCTTACGCAGCCGGCAAGCAGCAAGCTAGGAGCTAGCTCCGAGGCTAATTATCCGCAAAGCGAACAGCGTTACGGGGTGGGGGGCTTCGATAAACTCGTTTACACTCAAAATGTTCGCGAATGTGAGCAAAGTATCACCCGCGAGGTGTGATAATATCGCATTTAAAGTGCTTTTGGGGTGTTTTGAAAGCGTCCTGGGTTAAGGTTTTGACAGCGGCGCAGGGGGTGCGGGTTGCTACCGAAGCGGGTACCTGTTTGCTGGGGTCATTCCTGCCGTGCTCGGAGGACAGGTGATGTCGGAGGAGCAGGGCCCGCTTGTAGCTGCGGCTGCCCTTGGTGAGCTCGTCGCTGCTTCGGGTGGCGGCTTCGCGGCACCACGAGCACGACATGAGCCCCGTCTGCTGACAGAAGCGCAGCCACGGGAACTCGTGGAGCCACGACGCGTGGAAGAGAGAGTGCTTCTGGAGTAGCGTCTGCGGTCTCATCTCCACGCCGCATTTCCTGGGTCCCGCCTCGGCGCTCCCCGACTCCGCCAAGTCTCCGCTGCCCGCTTCCTTGTAGCCGTTCGCCGCCGAGTCGGCGGCGTCGCCGCCGCGGCTCCCGGACGCCCCCTCCGCGTCCTCTTCCTCCTCGGCGTCGAGCTCCGTGCTGTCGCTCACCGAGCCGGCGCCCTCCCGTCGCTTCCGCGTTGGTCCCGTCGCTCCCAGGTCCCCGTCGTCGTCTTGGTCCGGCCGGTTGCCGTTAAAATGTCGATCGTGGCAGGCCGGGGCCTCCCAGCTGTTACCGTTCCCCCCGCCGCCGCCGCCTCCGGAGCCCGTTAGCCCGGCTAGTCCACCGCCTCGGAACGCCAGCGACCTGCGGTTCCTCTCGCCGGACATTTTCTTGCGCTTATGACAAATGTCTCACCAGGATCCCCCCGCCACGGCAAAACGTTCCTTTTCCCTTCCGTCTCCTCGCTGTCTCCCAGCCGCCGTCGTTGCTCGTCGTTGTTCGGTCGCGGGGCCCCCGGCCGGTGCGAGTGTGTCGGTTATGCGGAAATAAGTGTCCCTTTCAAGCGCATAATGCCATTTTCAGGGTTCTGGCTGAGTCCGCGCAGGCCCCGCAGAGGTCGAATGGCAACGACTTTCCTCCCCACAATGCACCTCGACTGGTGGTGGTGGAGGAGGAGGGGGAGGAGGAACGGGAGGGGGCCGCCTGGAAGAGGGCGAGATGGGGGTGCTGTGGAGCGCCAATGGGGGCTTTTGTGTGTGCAAGGCTGCACCCATTTTCCGCATGCTTCTCATATCTCTCCGTCTCTCGCGCTCGCGTTTGTTTTGTTGTTTTCTATTTCGTTATCTCTTTAACGCTCCCAGGCTCTGCTGCAAGCACTGAAATGCACTTTTTGAACATTGGATGGGAATCACAAGATCACGTGACTTCACGCTCTTCCGACCTATGGAAACTGTTGATTATACTGATATCACATACACCCAATAAAAATACAATACCGCTTTCACAACAGCTGCAGCTCGAACAAAGTGCTTTTTTCCTGGACACCTAACATACAATAACAATAATACAACAGAACACAACCAAAAACATCGCAACAACTATTCCTACGTACGCCTTGTTGTTGAAAAGGGTTGTAAATGAAAGAGGAGAGAATCGAATTGAGCTATTGCATTAAATATCACACAATTTACGTGAAAGGTGTGTTTTATTTTGGTGAATTTTTATTTATCATGAATAAAAAAAATACATAATGCAATAGTACTAAAAAATCCGGTTTCTGGTTTAATTAAAATGTATATATTTATATTTGACTGTTTATTCTGAATATTTTTATACATATGTATAAAAATACAGAATGATGAACATTTCATAAAATCTCATTACAATCAACAATGTACCTAATGGTGGGATGTATATTTCGTATTCACTTTTACAATATTTTATGTTATGAATGCACGATAAAATTATAATCGAAACAATTTTTGAATATATAAGCAACGCTACTTATTGTATCGTTGTGAAAACTGGCAACATACCAATATGCTGTAGTTACATCAGGCATCCATCCCACAATGTTGTTGTCCTGTGCAACGACAGGACAGAATGTGCACTTCAACTTCCTTGCAGTGTGTATGTGTGTGTGCACTCGTGATAGTTTGCATAGCCCGGTGTGAAGTTTCACGGGTGTCCAATTAAGGGCTTTGCAGACAGCGTGTGAACAGCGGCAGGACATAACCTGGGCTGAGACAACATGAAGGTGTCTGTTTGGGGATGTGTCACGCTAGTGTAATGATAGACGAGCAGGCCTGGAGGTACCGGTACGCTTTGCATTGCTGCCGTATCGTTGGCTCGCTCTTCGAACTTAAAATATGTAGTGCCTGCTTCAATGATTTTAGATGGGCAGCATGTGATGCTAACCATACAGCAGGAAAATGAACATATGGCCTATTCAGATAGCAGCTGTGTATAATTAGCATGTCGGTAAAAGAGTAATGCCTAATATGAGCCTAAAAACTGCACAGAGAAGCTTGCCAAAAATTTTTATTTCTACTCTTCTGGTTTAAAAACCAGTTTCCCATAACAAAGTGCCCACAAAGCCTGAGAGTTTTTACCTTATTTTAGCTGTATTATCCAGTGTTTAGCTTCACTTTATACTCATATGACAGTTACGAATGTCACTTGTTCCGCTCTGGGGTTTCGCTGTATATTACATACAAATTGCACATAAAGTCTCATAACGGTTAAATATATCACAAATTTTCTCTGGTTTCTGTAATGATGAAGTGAGTGGAACATTTCACCTACACAGCGATGTTATTTTGTTTATCAATTAAAAAAAAATCCATGAAATGCTCAAAATAAGAATTCCTGCTTGTGTTTGACAGAAACACGTCAGCCGAAATGGGTTGTTTAGTGCGCGTGCGCAATGTTGACAGCGTCGCTTTGACACCCACGTGCTCACCTCTGTTTACACTTGTACGCGGTGACGTCATAGCAGCAGGCTCCGCCTCCCACGCCGTGAATGGCAGCCACTCAGCGACCAGAAGGCAGAGACCAGGAAGAGAAGGAGGAGAAGGAGAAGAACAAGAGGAAGAAGAGGAGATTCAATTTGAACGCTTAAAAAGCGTGTCGCGACTGAACCGAACTGCGACTTTCCTGCCTCGCACCGAATCTACGCTTAGACCCGTTCATGGATGACAACGAGAAAGGTAAATCATTGCTTCTGAACGTCTCGCTCGAAGCTTTGGCTTGCTGTCGCTTTTTAAAACAAACAAAGAAGAAAATGACGGAAAGGTAAACTGTAGGCAAGCAAACTATCTCGGTTTGCGCCTCAACCTTCACGTCTTAATGTGGACCAAAGAAAATGTTCACTTGCGGGTTTGTCATGCCCAGAAAACGGAAGTGAACGTGTCCGCGCAACTCATTTGACGCGACGAATAAATTCAATTCAATAAATAAAATGAAATAAAAACAAAGAACGGTCCAATGCTGGTTTTCAACGCCACTTGTCCGTGTTCGAGATCCATTTTGAGATGTGCGTTTAATCTTTGAGTGGCCAAACAGGCTCGTGTGCGCATGTCAGTAACTAAAAGCAGGAAGTGAAGTGAGCACAAGCATGCCAAATACATTTTATCTTCTAGTACACTGCATGATAGTAGTTTGTGTTTCACTCTCCGTATGTAGAGTATTTTCGGACGCTCCGTTTTTGTAATTAGTCGACTCTGTGTTGAGTGTTTTCGGACATTTTGTTTTTCTGCTTTCAGAACGCTGCATGCACTACAAATTGATTCTTTTGTATTATGGTACTCGATGTTTACTATCTGGCGTCTCGGTAAACTGCATGTTGGTTGTTTTGTATTTTAGGACACTGTATGGGTGTCTCGTGTTAAAGTACTGTACACTGTTCATTGAGTAGCTGGTATGTGCAGCATCTTGTGTTTTAGTACACTGCATTTTGAGTGTTTGTGTACTTTCTTTGGTGATCTAGTAACACCGTGCATTATGTCGTGTGTGTGTGTGTGCTTTAGTACTCAATGTGTGTCTTAGTACACAACGCGGAGTATTTTGTGAGCAGCCTGTGATGTGAAACAGTTTTGTGTGCCATAACTGCACTTTAAAAACAAATGAGACCTTAGATGAAGAGCGATTTAAAAAAAAAATACAAAACGTAAAAATACTCAGAGTAACGACACCGATTTTTTTTTTGCATTGTATTTTAAGAATTGACCTTCTGGGGACAGGCACCACTTCCAAAATAAGTTCTAAAATGTTTGTTTTTATGCAGCTAGATGATACTGCAACCTCTGCTCTAACCTGGTAAGCGGAGATTTTGACGAATTATCTTATTTGTAGGTAAGGCTTAAACTAACGCAACATTATCGGGGCCCGTCGTCGACTTTGCTCCTTTTTATAGGCGCTTTGTCGTCATGGCAACAACCCCCGCCCCCCTCTCCAGTCTGAGCTGGAAACGACTCCGGCCGGTGTTGTTTTCCCTCTCTGTGCATCCTCTGGATGCGATTGATCTGGAGCAGCATGAGGAGTGCTGCTTGTAATTTGATTTCCACCCGAGACGCCAGCGCGCTTTCAGAAAGCAGCAGCGCTTGAGTCGACATCATATTTCACCAATTTATGATGGTTCTCTTTTTCTAGTTTACGTGTAACCGACCTCGACCCCCCGCTTGTCCATAGGACCCCGCAGCCACTTCTCATGGGACAGAAGTGTAGCACAGTGAGGCAGCACCCCCCCCCCCACCCCATCCTCTCTTTGTCCCGTGATTTTGCTTTTCAGGCCCATCATGTGACACGCTGTGCGGCAAATATTACGCTAATTGGTTTGATGCTGCAACCCATCAGGCCGCTCAAACGGACGCTTGTTCCCGTTTGGTCGAAGTTGACGTAACCCAACAATGTCGGCTTTCAACGAGACATAGTTGAACAAAACCGGAGGTTTTTTTTTGTTGTTGTTCTGAAATAAAAATTTTGACGTTACCTGACGAACATTTTAAAAACATTCGCTGCCATACTAATGTTAATCACTGTAGGGAAAACCCCCCCAGTAAATCTGACCACCCCCCGCCCCTTCGAAAATGAATGCATGATAAAACGTAACTGCACAGACAAAATGTGTAAAAAAATAAAATAAAAAACAATGGAAACCTCACAGCCTTTGACGTCATATTATGAGAAGCATTTTATACACACACACACACACACACATTCATGTTCTTTATAAGCACAGAATATTCCCGCCGCCACCCCTCGTGCGTCCATTCTGACATGAATAAAAGAGATGGACGGACGGGCCCCGGCCCGGATTAACGCCGGCCAGGCTGTAATCTGGGACAGGGTAGATTACGCTCTTCACTTGGCTCACGTGACGCCTCGACGGGACATCCAGGACGGAGGGAGGCGTGGACGCGTGGGGTGGGAAGAAGGGTCACGCGATAACGCCGCCACGGAGACCGCCGAGCGCAAAAGGGACGCTGTTCTTGATGCCGAATAGCTCCGCGGGCGCTCGGACAACGCGATGGAGGCCGCGGAGGAGTACCGCTCGCCCTTCGACTTTGAGCAAGGCGTCAACGCCAGCTACCTTTACCTGGCGCCCGCTTTCGGCGACACGCCGCCCGGCTCGCCAGCGCTACCCGGCAGAGGTAAACGGCGCAACGCGACGACGACAATGACGTTAATGATTAACCATTGCCGTCAACTAGCACTATATCATTTCCGACCGATTCACGCCGATCGCGATGTGATCCGTTCACGCCAGTTGTGGTCCAATTACGATCGATCGAGTCACTCCGACGACGTCAATAAATTCACTGCACTTCCATTTCGATTCACTCCGATTATGATGCGACGTCATCGGATTCCAATGATAATGCCGTTCACGACGACGGCGACGCAGGAACGTTGCGCTCCAGCTCGACTGTGGCGCAAAGGCGTCCTTCCGAAAACCACTTCCTCCGACTGATGTGATCAAATACCATTTGACGCGGATGAGTGTGATTGACAGCAATGCTCTTTTGTATTATTGATGTACCGCCGCTCCCGTAGCCGTCAAAGCGCTGGTGCTTGCGTGTGTACTTGAACTCACCATCAGACGATCATTCTTGGCACCGTGAATGCTGCGCTCCCCCGAAGCTGGTCGCAAGCCTCCCCCCCACCATCTTTTCCACCCGAAGCGTGTTGCAAACGTGCTTGCGTTGACCCCGCAGGTTTGCGGCAGCGCGCGGATCCGCCGGCCGAGGTGGGAGAGGATGCGGCCGTCAACGTGGAACCCCCATCGCTGACGCCCGCCATGACGGAGGAGGAACGCCAGGAGCTGCAAGCGGAGTTGTTGAGGGTTAGCCGTCGTTTAGTGCCGCCGTTGATGATACATTGCAGGAGTTTTCCGGGGGGGCGGCACTGGGAATTGACCAAATTGAACTGCGTGCGTGCAGGTGGAGGATGAGGTCCAGACGTTGTCTCAGGTTCTGGCGGTGAAGGAGAGACAGCTGGCCGACATCAAGAGGAAGTTGGGGGTGACGCCCTTCAACGAGCTCAAGCAGAACTTTAGCAAAACCTGGCAGGAGGTCACCACCTCGTCGGCGTACGTCCTGCCCCCCCACATCCTCTTTACCTACGCGTCTGTCTGTGTACACGGCCGACGCTTGAAAAATCAAAACCGGACCAGCTTTTGCTCTACTCAGGTACAAAAGGACATCGGAGACGCTGTCGCACGCCGGCTTGAAGGCCACGGCGGCTTTCTCCACCATGAGCTCGGCTCTCAGCCGCAAGCTGGAAGACGTCAGGTGAGCTAACGGACAAACGCCGCGTCGGTCACTACCTCCTGCCGGCCGACGGGGTTGATTTCCACTCGTTTTTTGTTTTTTTTAACCAAGCTGGAATTTCGACCGCGGGGGAGATGGCGTGTTGCTTCCCATCTCTGCTCTTGTGATTGATGATCACTTAGAATGCTCCTCCCATGGTAGGGGACATTTCGCACATACTACTGTATTGGCCCAAATATAAGACAGTGTTTTTTGCATTGAAATAAGACTGAAAAAGTGGGGGTCGTCTTATATTCGGGGTCTAGGCATTATACTCATTCACGACGCTAGATGGCGCCAGATATCAATGAAGCGAATGTTGAACTTGACTCCCCAGGCCAAAGTGAACCCCTGTCACGAAGAATAAAAATAAAAATAGCGGTAGCACGAAGAAGAAAAATAAAAATAAATAGCAGTAAGAAAGAAAAGAGAGGAAAATAATAGAGAAAAAGGAGAAACGTAGCGACAAAAGTGGGTCAAAGATCGGCCAGGTTAACCGGCAGCTGAGGAGAAGTTATGATGTAATTTACATTTCAAAAACCAGAAGTCATTCATTTACGAATGTGATTGCACTTTAGTTTACATATTTAAATGTTCAGATATTTAGATTTGAATGAGGAAAAATAACATGCTTTTTCTCTCAAATATATTGTTATAATCATTTGTTTCAGATGTACGGTCATTATTTTCTGTATAAAAATTAATTTGGTGTTCAAAAAGTTCAAACTTGAGTCTTGAAAAAGAGGGGGTCGTCTTATAAGCAGGGCCGTCTTATATTCAGGCCAATACGGTAATAATTCAATTAGTATCTCGGGGTGTCTTGTTAGCACTACAAAGAGAGGTCATTCAATTTTTTTTATAATAATAATAACAATAATAATAAATAGAAATATTCAGGCAGGTCGGAACAAAAACATGGATGAACACTAAGGCAATCTCATCTTTCAAACTAACCAAAAAGCTAAATGAACTAACTCACCAGACCAAATAAACTGCTGAAACTGAACAACCGATTAACTGAGCTTGCCGATTAACTCGACAGATTTTTTTTTCAACCACGCCAGAAATGAACTCAACTGGCTCGACTGATCAAGTGACTCGTTGCCAAAGACTCAATGACCGATTTACTAGACGAGCCGATCAACCAATTAAAAAAAAAAGCACTCACTCGACCACCTCGACGGGAGGCTGCTGAATGACCAAGTCTCACTGAGTGACCAGATGATTCCGTGAGTCGGTTTGGTGCTGCTGTTTTAGTTGGCAGCAGAGTTAACTGTTTAACATCCATCTGTGAATGAGGGCATCTTATTTGATCCTTACAGAGACAACATTTTTTGTTTTCTTGATGTTAAAAGGGGCGGCGGGGAGGGGGGGGCATCCATTGCTAGGAGGTGTTTATTCGTCTTCAGCCGATGGCAACTCATCGATGCATCTTTATTACTGGCATGGCCTCCATGAGTCGTTATTTATTTATTTATTTATATAGATTTAAAACCAAACCGCCACGACTCGCGCTAATTGTTTCCGGCTTAATCCCACAGTAAGAACCTGCCAACGACAAGTCTCGGGTACTACCCCCCCCAATCGAGCTAATCCAACTTCTCCGCTGTCATCCTTCTTCCGTGGATTAGCAAAGCGCAAACAAGATTAGCGGCTCCTCAAAGCTGATGATTACTCTGAAATGCAACCACATGCAAGCTGCTGACTGGGGGGACCGGAGGGGGGCTTCCATAAGGGGCAGCGGGTGTTTTTGTGATGACACGTGCAAGGGGGGTAATTGGAATGCCCTCCCCCCCGCAAAAATACACAAGGATCAACACGCTCACTCACAATCAGTCTTAATAGGATGTAGCCGTGTCTGTGCGTGGAGTAAAAGTGTGCCGACTGGCGTTGTGAAATGACCACTAATTCCCCCCCCCCCCC